>JASPKP010009045.1:0-2500 GCA_030674155.1 Stramonita haemastoma
CACACACAACACACACAACACACACACACACCACACCACACACACACACACACACACACACACACACACACACACACACCACAACACACACACCACCACCACACCACACACACCACACCATACCACACCACACCACACCACACACACCACACCACACCACACCACAACACACACACACTACACACTACACACACACACACACCACACACACACACACACACACACACACACCACACACACACCACACACACACACACACACACACATACATTATCCTCGATATAAAAGAATAAAATAAATAAAAACACACACACACACACAAATTCCATAAACCTACTCCGCCTACTTTCCCACCAAACACTCAAAAAACCTCTCTCATAATCATTCCATTCGGGGCAGGCTGGGCACTACAGACTGATTTCCGTGATGCAATCTCTCCTAATCTCCCACCACGACAAAGTTCAATACCTGCACAATCTGGATTCTCCATGCAGTTGGTTCCGATCGTTGGGCCAGGTATTGACGATCGATTCATGATTTTTTTCAGTCTCCTTCTCTCCCTCCCCCTCCGACCCCCTTCCTCCAAGTGCCCACGAACTATTTTGACAGATTACTATACATCTTTTATTAAGTTCCCTATATGTGACGCCCCACCACATAAGGAATCGGATTGCACCAGAGGTCAATTTTTGGTTATTGTCATGCTATTAATCTGCAATAAATCGACTATACAATACAAAAAAAACCAGATTGAAAATCTGACAATTCTATCAAAAGTTATTACAACTTGAAATAATTGACCGCAGGAAATGACAAAATGAGAAACTGACACGTTAAGCACAGTAATAGGTGGTCAGAATGAGGGCTTTGGTATTTTTAAAACGCGTTTAAAGGCAAAAGGAATCAAAAGTATGCCTTGATATTTCACTAAAATATACAATAATGGCTATAGTTTTTATAATCAATCGAAATCTTAAATCGACAACTTGACCACCCACCTGCCTTTAATGGCTCCTAGTGGAAAAGTAGGTCAGGAAATAAGCGACTCATTTCGCGCCGGAGCGTTACATATTTTAAATAAATGATGCATTAGAGCTTACAAAAAAAACACACACACACACACACTCAAAGGCACACAGTACAGAGGCATACAGAGATATACGGACATACAGATAATTATACAAGCGCATGCATACATACATATATAGGCACAGACAGACAGACAGACAGAAAGACACAACACACACACACACACACAAAACACACACACACACACACACACACACACACACACACACACACACACACACAACAACATCACGTTCGGGCACCAATCCAATCCAATGACATTGTTTATAGCTCCGACGACCACGAAGATCGTAATCATCAGAGCAACTCTTTATGTACATATTAAAACAAGATTGAAACTGACTCTTTTGTCCTTCCTGGTATTGACCACCTCCCCAACCATAGGGGTCAAACCAGACGGTTTACCCCCCCTCCCCCCATCCACCCCCCTCCCGCTTAATCTCCCCCTCCTTCCGCTCCCAACTGTTCTCGCAAATTATCAGCAAAGGTTTTTTGTTTTTTTTTGCCCCCGGTCAGTATCAACACTGGATGATTGATAGAATGTTATATCACTATCCATCACGTTTGATGAGACCAAGGCTGCGGTTCTAGGTTTCACTTTTTGTGGCCAGAAGGGAACCCCCCCCCCCCCCCCAACCCGACAACAAAAAAGCCCCGGTCATTTTTTTGGGGTTATTTTGCTGCCTCATCTTCTGTTATGTCCCTGTCCTGCTGTTCCCCACGCTGCTCATTTCAATCTCCCCGCCTCCGCCATTCGTTACGTCTCATACTTAGGGTAGGAAATCCACATGGAGTCCATCAATATCAGGCCGTCGTGGGGCCACCATCCAGAGGGGCCCTGCACTGCTATAGCTCAGTGGTCAGAACACTCGCTTTTCCCCAAACTAAGGTTAAGCAGCATTGAGCATGGTTACCAAGTGGATGGGTGACCGTTTGTGCGCGCGTCTTGGCTTCAGTGTAGTCCCCCAGTTCATCCAGCTGTAAATGTGTATCTGTCCTTTTTTAGGGTCAGGGGAGGTAAAACAGCGAGGGAGAAGAGATGGGCACCGCCCTCAATATGCTGGCCCCTAGAGAAGCCGAGGTCTCTAACATCTCGCTCCCCAACAACCGCATAGGTTATTGGAACACCTTTATTTTGCTTTTAAATCACCATTTGCCACAACAGGATATTTCTTTAAAATTGCACGTATGTGATGTCGTTAAATGAAAGGAGAAAGCAAGTTTCCACAAGAAATTCCCAGATCTAGGGAGTTTTTACTTCTGTTAAGCCTGACCAATTGACGACTAGAACCACTTTACGACACAAAACAATGCAAGTCTAGGTTTCTGTCAACTATCTGTGTGTGTGTGTGTGTGTGTGTGTGTGTGTGTGTGTGTGTGTGTGTGTGTGTGTGTGTGTGTGTGTGTGTGT
>JASPKP010009045.1:7500-10833 GCA_030674155.1 Stramonita haemastoma
AAGACGACGAGATGTTGAACGCTCTGAAAGCATAAAGAGAAGCAGGCAAGTGTTGTGTGTGAAAGTGACTGTGTCCTCAGTGCCTTGAGTCTGCCTGACAGTGGAGTAGAACAGGGGAATACAGCATGTGTAGATACACATGGAATAGACCTACCAACAACACACACACAGGACATCAACACAAAAACATCAGTTAAGTTGCCATCATCGGTTGATTTAGAACCTCCCTGTATGTCTGATTGTAGTGACTGTGCTGATATGTGTGTTTTGCAGCCTGAGGTGAACGGTGATAATATTGTTGGTGCATTCGACACAAGAAATGTCAAACAGTACGTGGCTACTCTAACTGATAGATCCGTACAGAAAAGGCTAAGAGACACGACAAAGAAATACACACTTTAGAAAATCCGTGCTACATCATTCAGACGGTGAAGATATTGTGACGTGTGAGTCAGACGACATTGTGATCCAGTGCGCATGCCAACCAGACACTGAGCCAGTATGTGTGTACTGGTTTTGTCAAACAGCAAGAGAAAAACATGCTAAAAGAGGAACGTGTCAAACTCGCCAGTTTGCGGAATGGGAAGCGTATCCAGAACACACTACACACGGAGACCCTATCGTGTGCTTCAAGGGACTTAGCCACACTTAGAGAACTATTACAGCAGTGTCTTGGCTAGGCCTAGCCTAGACCTAAGGGTGTGTTTGTGACAAAGACTGGACGAAAGAAAGGCTCAGAATGCCGTAATATATCCGGACAGTAAAGAGTTTCTGTCTCGATGTACATTACTAATCAATGCTGTGGTTTCCATGGCTTGGAGTAGCCTCGTGTGTCAGCTTAAAGCAATTATCGTTATCGTTATTCGGCAACCCCCTTCATGTATGGGCCAATGGCCTTTTTTCATGAATAAACCTTTCGAGTTCGAGTTCGAGTTCTCTTTCTCTCTCTCTCTGTCCCCCCCCCCCCCTCTCTGTCACACACACACACATACACACACACACTACTCCACCCCCTACTCACTTCCCACCCCACTCCATCCCTCCCCAAACACCTTCTCCCCCCTCCCCCTCCGCTTCCCCCAACCCCTCCATACCCACCCCTGTCCCCCTACTTCTCACATACAGATATCAATAACCCTTTCCACCTCGCTTAATATTAAGCAGTGGATGATGGAGAGAGCTGCCATATCGCTATCCATCATGTTTGACGAGGCCAAGGCTGCTGACTTGGCTTTCAATGCACTTCATCTGGCTAGACGACGACGACGATAAAAAAAAAAAGACCCCTCCAAAAAAAAAAAAAAAAAAAAGGGAAAAAAAAAGAAAAAGAAAAAGAAAAGAAAAGAAAAAGAAAATCAAAGCTTAGTCAAGTCAAGTAAAGTCAGGTCAAGCACTTAATCATTCACAAAGGCATTTACATATGACAGTTTCTTTGTTTGTGTAGTGTTGTTATGTGTGATGGCACTCTACGTTTGCTATTTACAGGTTATTTGTCATATTTAATTTACTGACTTGCAGTGAGACTGAGTTCCTCTCTCTTCCATTTCGTGTTCCTCTATTATTTCTGTCTTCTGACTTGAGTCTTCCTGCTTGTCTGTCTCTCTGTGTGTCTGTCTGCCTGCGTCTGTCTGTCTGTCTGTCTGTCTTCTGTCTGTCTCTCCTCTGTCTTCTCTGTCTCTCTTCTGTCTCTGTCTCTCTCTCTGTTCTCTCTCTCTCTGTTCTCTCTCTCTGTCTCTTCTCTGTCTCTCTCTGTTCTCTCTCTGTCTCTCTCGTCTCTTCTGTCTTCTCTCTGTCTCTCTCTCTCTCTCTCTCTCTCTCTCTCTTCTTCTCTCTCTCTCTCTTCTCTCTCTTCTCTTTCTCTCTCTCTCTCTCACTCTGGAATCTTTCTCTTTATTGCCTGTTTTCCAGCCAGCCAATCAGCCATCCCGAGACGCAGTTCAGAAGCGATGATGTACTGATGTGTGAAAAGGCCTGACACGTGAGACATGAAAGAGGTTGTAGAGGATAGAAAAAGGCAGGGAAAGAAAAAGGCCATCCATCGTTGGATGTGAGGATGTGAGGTTCTCTTCAGTGGGTGTGGTTTAAAGAGAGAGAGAGAGAGAGAGAGAGAGAGAGAGAGAGAGAGAGAGAGAGAGAGAGAGAGAGAGAGAGAGAGAGAGAGACAGAGACAGAGAGAGAGAGAGAGACAGAGACAGAGACAGAGAGACAGAGAGACAGAGACAGAGACAGAGACAGAGACAGAGACAGAAAGAGACAGACAGAGAGAGACAGAGAGAGAGACAGACAGAGACAGAGAGACAGAGAGAGAGCGAGCCTGAGAGACAGATAAACAGACAGACAGCCGGGAAGAGAGACAGATTGACAGAGAAAGACAAAGACAGACAGAGACATAGACATAAGACAGACAGACAGACAGACTAGTTTCCAAATATCTTCTTAGAGTCTAGTCGCACGTGGAATAAAAAAAAAAAAGCACCTACCAAAACAAAAACAAACACAAACAAAACAAAACGAAAACAAAAACAAACAAACAAACAACAAAAAACAAAACAAAACGAAAACAAAAACAAACCTGTCAGCGTCAGAGCAGATCTCAACCACGAACTCCTGGCCTCCTCATCCAGAGGCAGTCACCAGAAGCAACGTGTTGACGCACAATAATTATTTGTATGACATGGGGTTGCTCCTGAGACGGCCTTTGCGGTTGACTAGACAGACCTAAAGCCTGAACTATAAACATCAAACCTATTGGAGCAGGCGGGATGGGGGCGGGATAGCTCAGTGGTCAGAGTGCTCGCTTTCCCCAAGTCAAGTTAAGTTAAGCAGCGTCGAGCGTGGTTACCAGTTGCATGGGTGACCATAAATTGCACACCGTGGTTTCAGTACAGCCCCCCACTTCACACAGCTGTAAATGGGTACCTGCCTTCTTTAGGGTCAGGGGAGGTAAATCAGCGAGGGAGAGGAGATGAGCGCCGCCCTCAATATGCTGGCACCGAGAGAAGCTGAGGTCTCTGAAGCCTCGCTCCCCTAGGTTATAGGACACCTTTACCATCTACCGTTACCTATAAACATCACCTATTGTGCAGGAAGCAATGCCACTAACTCCAGCGCAACGATTGACTCTCTATTCAATTTAGCCGTATGTTCTCTAGCCTTGAATTTTATTTCGCAGCTGCGTGGGGAGAGTTGTTATCTTCAGTCAGATGTGTGTTAGTTCATTCATTCATCGATCGATCGATCGATCGATCGATCGATCGATCAAACATACTGCGTTGTTTTAAGAAAGCAACCCCCACCCCACAGCGTTTTCCCCCCCCCCCCCCCGGTTCCTCG
>JASPKP010009046.1:0-10833 GCA_030674155.1 Stramonita haemastoma
AAATAATGGGGCAAGTGAGTCTTTTACTTATGAAAATTTGCCAACTTTATTTTGCCAACACCCCCAACAACCCATGCGCTCAATGCAAACAGCCCCTGTTTCTGACAACACCCGCTGCACTTGTGTCTCAGCACGTGAATTCCCCCCTGCGTCACGGGATGTCAACACGTAAAGCGACACGGCCTCCGTCAGAAACATGAACTTGCCTTGCTGATTTTTGTGTATGTTCGACACCTTGGGAGACTTTTCGACTTTGCTCACAGAAGGCGGAAGGATTGGCTGCAGTGTGGACTGATCAGGGACTACATGGCCAGCTGACGGACAGATCGCTGCAGAGAAGGTTTGAGGGACACCCGTAGAAACCAGGAGTTTAGAAAAGTGTAATGTTTCTGACAGTACCCCTGACACTGTTATTGGGGAAAGTGACGACTTGGTGATCCAGTTCAAGTGGACAGATAGCTCTGATGAACCAAAATTCTTCTGGTTTGTAAAAAGAAACATTAAACACCTGACTGAGGAAGAAGGTTATTTTTTCTAGGCTACAGCTGTGGACTTTGGCAGATCGCAAAAAAATGAAAAAAGGATTGATGCCAGCCCGAATGTTCTAAATGTGATCATGGGTGTTTTTAAAATATTTCCTTGGGTAATTGGGGACTTTGAATACCTGTTTGGGAGTAAGTGTGTGTGTATGTGTGTGTGTGTGTGTGTGTGTGCGTGTGTGTGGGGTGTGTGGTGTGTGTGTGTGGTGGTGTGTGTGTTGTGTGTGTGTGTGGTGTGTGTGAGAGAGAGAGAGAGAGAGAGAGAGAGAGAGAGAGAGAGAGAGAGAGAGAGAGAGAGAGAGAGGAGAGAGTAATGGAAAACCCCCTAGTTACTCCAAGTTCAGTTCGCACGTGTTTTTTGGGAACAAAATAGCAAGAGCCCGTGGGCCCAAATGATTTAACACTTTTTGCAAAGATTTTGACTCGGATCTTACCTTTGTCCCTGACGTGGAAACCATGCCATGAAGATATTTTGGGCTGCGCCCTTTTTTTTTTTTTTTGTTTTTTGTTTGATATTTTTTGTTATTGTTAATTATGTTGTGCCCCTCCCTTCCCCCCGTCCCCCCTTTTGAAGGGGTGAAAAAACTTAAAAATAACTATTGTAAAAGTCAAATTTCTCTCTCTCTCTCCTCTCTCCTTCTCCTTTTTCTCTCTCTTCTTCCTCTCTCTTCCCTCCCATTCCTCCTCCTCCTCTCTAATGACAGAAAACAAAAGTTGTTGTTGTGCGTTCGACGACATCGAAGAAGAAGGAAGACGACGACAAAGAAGAAGAAGTAGTGTACACCAACTGAAGCGATCGAACACTGCACCCCCACTTCCTTAAGCATTCAGACCGTTGGTAGGAGGAGGACAGACCGGCAGTGTCGGATGTTGTCAATGCTCTAAGGGTGTTGTTTGATCTCGGAAGAAAACTTCTGTCAACTACAAGAGCGTGTCAATGACCGCATAGACCTGGAGATCTTTGCCCCTATAAACTGTGCAAGAATGCATGTGTGGGCAGGAGGGGGAGAGGGAGAGGGAAGACGGAAGGAAAGGGGAGGGGGGGGGGGGGGTGGAGGGGGGGGGAGGTAGGCGAGGGGGTGGGTGAGGGTCTTAGGGAAGAGGTTCTGTAGGGAAGTCAACAGGAGGGAAGAATGGGTTTTCCGTTTTTGTTGCTGCACGTTAACAATGATTATCGTTAGCTGCAGAAGAGTCTATTTATATATATACCTCTTGCAGGCATCTATGTAGCTAAACCACACCTGCGCCGCGCATAAGTGTACACGTGCGGACGGGCACGTGTACACACACACGGACACACACACACACACACACACACACGCACACACACACACACACACACACACACACACACACACACACACACACACACACACACGCACACACACACACACACACACACAGAGGATAGCCTGGTGGTTAGAACATTGCGTTCGCAATCTGACGACCCAGGTTCGAATCCCGTTCAAGGGGATTTTTCCCCTGAAGTTAACATCAGTGCAGATTTCACTCTCCCCAAAAGTCTGGATGAGACTATAAACCGAGGACCTGTATGCGAACGCACGCAGAACATATAGCACACAGTTAATCCTGTTCCGCTTTTCAAAAGAATAGGCCATTGTGTACCAGTGGGAACAGATGATAAAATTGACAAAAACTGCATACACACGGGGACTTGATGTAAAAAAGTATACGAGTGCTTATTCCATTGTCCTCGAAATAAAAGAATAAAAAAACAACAAAATGAAATAAATAAAAAACACACACCTCTGCGCACACGTTAAACCTTGTTCCGCTTTCAGGAAGAGAGATCATTGTGTACCGGTGGGAACGGATGACAACATTTACAAGAAAACTGCATACATACGGGGACTAGATGTAAAAAGCACACGAGTGCTTATTACACTATCCACGAAATAACAAAATAAAATCCCGAACCACACACACACATACACGCACACGCGTGTACAGACAGACACACACATGCACGCACACACATGCACACAGACACACAAAGACACAGATACACACACACACAGCGCGCGCGCGCGCGCGCGTCTAGAAAGAGAGATGTCGCTGGTTACGATCCCCGTATGAATCCAAACTGTTCTCCCATCCATTAGACCGTCGGTGTTAATCTGGGTGCCGATGCTACCTTTTGGATGCAACTCTAAACCAAAGCCCTGTGTGCAACACATATTTAACGTATGTAAAAAGAACTCACGGCAATAAGCGAACTGTCACTGACAAATTTCTGTTGGAAAAAACCACGAAAAACCCTACTCTCACGGAGGAATAATAACACATATACACAAGAAAACGGATTTTTTTTCGTTTTGAATTGATGCTCCTGCTCTTGAGGCAATGTACTGTCCCCTTAGAAAGCAGCCAGATTTCACGCAGACAAAATATGTAGTGACAAAAATGGTTTACAAGACGGTACTAAACAACACCAAACAGCATAACACAATCAAATACAAGAAAGTTTCCCCACCACCCACTAGACCGTGGATGGTGGTCTGGATGCTAGGTTTTTTTTTGATGAGACGATAAATCGAGGTCCTGTGTGCAACCCGCATTTAGCGCACGTAAAAGAACCCAGGCAACAAGAGAGTTACCCCTGGCAAAATTCTGTAGGAAAAAGCACTAGGATAGGAGTCAATACATGCAGACAGGAAAAAGAAAAAGAAATGGTGGCACTGCTTCAGCAGCGACGCACTCTCCTCAGGGAGAGCCTCCCTATTTCAGGCAGAGAATCTGGCGTGACTTAAAGTTGCATAAAATACAATACAGTACAGTACAATACATACAATACAATACAATACAAAGAATACAGTACAATACAATAATACAATACAGTACACTACAATACAATACAACACAGTACAATACTTGCATAAAAACAAGCCTCTGTGCTTGTTAATTTTTTTTTTTTTTTTACACACAGCACTAAGAAACTGTCACAAAATATCGTAACATCAACTACATAAGCGCTTAGTGTACAGGTATGTCCTAATTATAATCATAATTATCAATTACGCCACAGAGATGTTGTTAGAGCAATCCAAATTTGGTCATAACCACGGAATCAGCTGGCTAGCTCTGATCTAACGGCCAACACGTGACAAACCCACACGTGAAGGGTGGAGGGACCACAGCTTGTGATGATGGCTGTGTGGGTGGAGGCAGTACAGTTTCTTCTGATTCATACAGCCAACACGGACGGGTTGCACGTGCATATAAGGAACTGGGCACACAGCCCAGACGGTTTGGATTCTAGTGACTTTAATCCCTCAATCTATCCCTGTCATCTGAGTTTGATATTCCATTTTCATCAAAGGACAAAAAAAGGAAGGTGTTCTCCCCTCCACGAATGAATTGGAAAAAAAATCTGATTTAATTTTCGATGTGAAAGTAAATTCTTTCGACAGAGTTGATTGGATGGATGTGCGTGGGTTATTCTCCCTTCCCCGCTTGTTTGTTTGTTGTTTGTTGTTTGTTTTTTGCGTTTGTGGGAGACTTCTTGTTGGTATTGATGTTATTATACATTGAGAAATTTCGGAGTGAGAGAGACGCTAAGCTGAATGATGTATGGGTTGTGTATCGGTTGATGTGTTTGTATATCTGTTGCATGTGTTCTGTATCATCTGTTGCATGTGTTGTGTATCATCTTATTGCATGTGTTGTGTATCATCTGTTGTATGTGTTGTGTATCATCTATTGCTATGTGTTCTGTAACATCTATTGCATGTGCTATGTATCATCTGTTGTATGTGTTCTGTATCATCTATGCATATGTTCTGTATCATCTGTTGTATGTGTTGTTATCATCTGTTGTATGTGTTCTGAAATCTATGCATGTGCTATGTAATCTGTTTATGTGTTCTGTATCATCTATTGTATATTGTTCTGTATCATCTGTTGTATGTTATGTATCATTTATTGCATGTGTTCTGTATCATCCTTTGCATGTGTTATGTATTCATCTATTGTAAGTGTTTGTATCATCTGTTGATAATATTGCTCTGTATCATTTATGTATGTGTTTGATTCCTCTATTGCATACATTGATACACTCTATGGCATGTGCATGTTTGTGGCAAACTTCCATAAAACAAGTAGCTACATATGATCAAGAAATGGCAGCTGCATTCCTTTGATGTATGGATTTGATATAGGTGACTGCAAAGTTCATGCAGTTTTTGACGTTTTCTAAGTTTGTATCAGTTGTTCAGGGCACATACCATCAGTTCAGCACAAGACAGAAATAGCTGTCCATAGACAGATGGACAACACACGTGCACGCAAGCACACGTACAGCAGGCACATCAACGCAGCGCTTCATGTCACTTCTATAACATTTGTTTTTCTTAAATCCCATTTATAACTTCCACATTAAGAAGGTACCAATAAATAATGTTGATATTCAAATGCTTTTTCGCTCCTCGGCTAGAGATCGGAGGTTTACCAATGGTGAGATTTTGTGTATGCAACCGTTTTTGCCCACCATTAAGGTAGCCTCATTCTGACTTTCGGGAAACGTTTTATTTCCTCCCCCATTTAAAAAAAAAAAGAGCACGTCTAAACAAACACGGAAGCATAACTGATAACATAAATAGCCTGTAAACAGTATTAAACCATACAAATAAGCCTTGATGAATCTAATCATACATCGCAGATAAGCCTTTTAAGCAAGAAAAAAAATCAGTCGTTTTTTACACCAAGGAATAGATTCGTTGGAGATCAGAAATGCAGACAGCTGTAAAATCCAGCAATAGGGACTTTTGGTTATAAATCCCTAGGTCAACATTTTGTCTAATTTTTTTAAAAGGTGAAAGGTAAAGGTGTCCCAAAACCTATGTGGTCGTAGGAGAGCGAGGCATCAGAGACCTCAGCTTCTCTAGGGGCCAGCATATTGAGGGCATGCCCATCTCCTCTCCTTCGCTGCTTTACCTTCCCTGACCCTAATGAGGGCAGGTACCCATTTACAGCTGGGTGGACTGGGGGGGGGGGGGGGGGGGGGGAGACTGTACTGAAACTAAGGCACGCAACCCACCCATTCAATTGGTAAACCACGCTCGATGCTGCTTAACTTAGCTCGGGCAAAGCAGCGCTCTGACCACTGAGTATTCCATCCCTGTCTAAATTGTTAAAATTACTGTGATGATTAGAGGCAGGTTATTAGGGAAGACAAAAAGTGTGCCAGTAAGACACACTGTTTCTTCCTCTTCACTTGAACTTTGCTCCTTGCAAGGATAAATAAGACAGTAAGTCAGTGCACGCACATGCTATTGGCCACTTATCAGGTTTGGGGATAAAGACAAGCTGCTTTCTTTTTTAAAATACTTTTTTAGTTTTCTTTTTTTTTTCCAAAACACAGAATTGTCTCTGATGCTTTGTTCTCTGCCTCGGTGACGCCCTTTGGCACAGCGAAGATGTTGGACAATTCTAATTGCCAAAACAAGAACACACTGAACACACAACACACACACACACACACACAACACACACACACACACACACACACACACACACACACACACACACCACACACACACACTCACTCTCTGTCTCTCTCTGTCTCTCTCTGTCTCTGTCTGTCTGTCTGTCTGTCTGTCTCTGTCTCTGTCCTCTGTCTCTCTCTCTCTCTCTCTCTCTCTCTCTCCTTTCCTCTCTCTCATTCTGCTCTCATCTCTCTCTGCTCCCGAAGAGTAGGCCATGTGTGTCGTCGGTAGGGAACGGAAACAATTTTTTATAAACATAAAAAATAAAAATGTAAACAAATTGACACATTAACACTACACAGGATATTCTTCCAAAATTTAGAGTTTTTAATATTAAGAAAAAGCGCAATTGTTCAAAGTAGTGTTTCGTTACTAAGAAAGTATACTTCTTCTGAAAATATAAAACAAATTAAGGACATTAAACCATCATTAGTTTTTTTAATCTATTCAATTAGATCAAAGATTTAATGCGCGAAAAGATCATACACATTAAAAAAAGAAAAACCAACACCCGCAAAACTAAACAGCAAAAAAAACAATCCTATCATCTTAAAAGATGACATTCATTATCTCTTCATGCCCTTGATTACTCGTATGTTTTATTTTTTCCCACATGCTCGGTATTCACAACATTCATTATCGATTTGATTCTTTCATTATTTCAAAAGCCCGTTTTTCATAGCCTGTTAGTCAAAAATGTCTGCTCAGCTGATTTGTCACATAGAGACGAAATGCATCTCGTCGCGCAATGAATATTTCGGTAAATGTCGATGCTGTGTTCTGATGACGTCAATGGCTAAAATGGAAAAAAAGAACACAAAGGCCTGCCGACCAAGTGTCTCTACCCTCGCTCCTCCAGGTTGGACACACACACACGTGTCCGTAGCCCTCGCGTTTTTTGTCTTCCTCCCTTCCTCCATTCCATTTCATCCCATGTCACAATGGACCTGAAAAACAAAACATAAATAAACAATAAATAAATTAAAAAAGGACAGCATAAAAGGAGTAAATATTTTTCACACAAAAAAATAATAGTCATAGGTTTTACATGACGCGTCAAAGCACTGCATTGAACTTGTGTTCGGTATGTATGGCGCGCGCGAAGACAACATACACTTACAAACACAACACACACAACACCCACCACACACCACACACAAACACAAACCACAACAATACACATACACCACCACCACACACACATCACACATTCAATCACACTCATCAAATATGTGTAGTAAAATGCAGGATGCGACAGCAGAATATCGTGCTAACTTTTCTCTCTCTTGTCTCTCTGCTATGCCTATCTCTCGACCGTCTCTCTCTCGTCTCCGTACCATGTCTCTCTCCGTGCTCGCCTTCCTTGCCATGTCTCTTTCTCAGTTCTCTGACAGTTCTCTTTCCATGTTGTCTGTTCTGTCTTGTCTCTGTCTCTGCTCTCTCTCTGTCTACTGTCTGTCTGTCGCTCTGATCCTGTCTCTGTCTCTGTCTCTACTCTCTCTCTCCTCATCATCTCTCATCCCTCTCTCCTCCACTCTCTCTCTACTCTCACTCTCTCTCTCTCTCTTCTCTCTCGTTCTCTCTCTCTCACCTACACATCTCTCATGTCACGTGGCTTAACCTTCCAACACAACCGTAGAGCTGTTTCCCGTGACAGACAAAATGTGACCTCAGAAATGTCAGGGAGGCCTAAGCATACAAAAACGAAAGCATGCCACTGCTGAAAGACAAAGAGACGATATGAGGGTGGTGATGATGAAGGAGAAGGGGGTTTGTTACATTCTTGGCCCAAAGATGACGTTTATAATGGTTTTTCAACACCCCCACACACAAAACACAACACACACACACACCGCACACACCACACACACACACAAAACCCCACACACACACACATATATATATATATTTATTATATATTAAAATAATTTTTATTTTTATATATATATAGTTTTTTTATTTTTAAATATATTAGTATGTTTTATGTATTATGTATTATGTAGAATATATTTGTTGATTTTTTTTAATTTAAAAAAGTTTTAAATATATTTTATTATAAATATACTTTTATTTTTTAAAACCAAAACACACACATAATATATCATAACCAAGAATTAAAGCATATACATGAAAATCCCTATATATATATTTTTAATATTTTATTTTTGTGTGTGTGTGTGTGTGTGTGTTTTGTGTGTGTGTGTTTTGTGTGTGTGTGTGTGTGTGTTTTGTTTTGTGTTTTGTGTGTGTGTGTTGTGTGTGTGTGAAACATCATGCATGTGGAAAATAATGCTAGAATGAGATTTTTCGCCCTTTTTTTTCCTTTTTTTTTTTGTTATTTTTTTATCTTATCTTTATAATATTGTTCCCGATCCCTTTTAAAAGAGAAAAATATTTCTTTGAAAAAAAGTATTTTTTTTTTCTTTTTTTTTTAAATTAATTTTTTTTTTGTTTTTGAATCTACTGTTGTTGTTGTTGGTAGTGGTGGTGGTGTTCTACTTGTTTTTTGTTCTTCTTCTCCTTCATGTTCTTCTTTTGCCTTTTCTTCTTCTTCTTCTTCTTCCCTTTTTCTTCTTCTTCTTCTTCTTCTTTTTTCTTCTTTTTCTTCTTCCCTTTACAATTGTTGTTGTTGTTTTGTTGTTGTTGTTTTTGATGCTCTTTTCTTCTTCTTCTTCTTCTTCTTCTTCTTCTTCTTCTTCTTTTCTTCTTGGAGGTATATGTTCTTTTTTTTGATGTCACGGGGGGGTTTAATTTGGAGGGGCATGAAAAACTGAATGGTTTTCAGGTCAGTGATTATCATTAAAAAATAAAAAAAAGATGACCCCAAACAAATCATACGTGATTGGAGAAAGGGGCGGTACATTAAGTATTGGGTTTCAAGATTTAGCTACTTTTTTTTTAAAGTGTTTTGGGTGGGCCCAAGTGCGTTTAAACTTATTGACCGATATTGTAATCGGTTTTAAAATTTTTTCTGTTTTCACTCCAGCTTAATGCAGCAACAAAAGTGAAGAAGATTAGATAACGACTGCGGCAGCGACAAGACAAGGAAAAAAAACCCCCAAAAACCAAAAAGAAACGAAACTCTTTCCCCCACCCTTTCCCTTCCTCCCCCCCCCCCCCAATCTAAACCTCCATTTAGTCTGACAAGAAAAGGTATGGGGTTAAATTAGGCGACCCGCAATTTTCTGGGGGGTTTTAAAACTGAAAACTCTCAAAAAATACCCCGTCAGGGAAAATATTTTTAGGGTCGTCTTTCAAATGGTTAAGGTATCGAGGGTCGGGGTGTAATTTCATGGTAAATGTCTGAAATGAGAATAATGAATTTCAGTCCAGAAAGTTACCCCCTATATATATATATATATATATATATATATTTTATATATATATATATAAAATAAAATTTTATATATATATAAAAATCTCTCTCTCTCTATATATATACATATCTCCATCCAACCACCATCCATCCATCCAAAATATACTACATACATACATACGCATACACACAACATACAAACATACTGCATACACCCCATACAAAACATACATACTGCATACACACATACATACATACATACTGCATACACAAAATACATACATACATACTGCAAACACACATACATACATACATACTGCATACACCAAACCCTACAAACAACTGATACACACAAACATACATACATACTGCATACACAAAATACATCCCTACATACTGCATACAAAACATACATACATACATAAATGCATACACACATACCCTACATACATACTGCATACACACAAACAACATAAAATACGCATACACACATACATACCCAAAAAATACTGCATACAAAACATACATACATAAAGTACAACTGCATACACACAAACATACATACATACATACTGCATACACACAAACATACATTTCGTTTCATACTGCATACACACATACATACAAAAGTACAAAACATACAAACATACAAACAAACCCAAAAATACATACCCCAAAAAACAAACATACCTACAAACATAAAAAACATACATACATACATACATGCATGCATGCATTTCATGCAAGGGATGCATGCATGCATGCCCTACAAAACATACACAGACAGAGGGGAGACAGAGAGACAGACACAGAGAAGAGAAGAAGAGAGAGAAGAGAGAGAGAGAGAGAGAGAGAGAGAGAGAGAGAGAGAGAGAGAGAGAAGAGAGATCCCAAAAACCCCCTAAGAACGTGGGATGTTATAAAAACAAGAAAAAAATAAAAAGGGAATAAAATGTGTAACCTAATGTTTCTATAGTCGAGTTTTTTCGTTTCTGGTTGCACGCCGCGCGTGCGCGCGTGGTGTATGTATGTATGTAGTATGTGTGCATGTATGTATTATATTGCATGTATGTATGTATGTATGTATGTTGTATTATTATGTTGTAGTATGTATGTATGATGTAGTAGATTATGTATATATGTGTGTGTGTGTTTGTGTGGTTTGGTGTGTGTGTTTTTGGGGGGTTTTTTGTGTGTCTGTGTGTGTGTCTGTGTGGTGTGTGTGTCGTGTGTGTGTGTGAACATTAGGTGGCCGCTTTCCTGTTTTATCACTTTTAGCTAAAATGTCTTAACTTCTAACGTTTACGTTTTGACAACATCACGCAAAGTATGCCGACAGAAAAACAACCACAACCACAACAGTACAAGGCAACAATGACAGTCATACTAACAGTAAGTTAACTATTTTGGGTGGAAGGTCGCGGGTTCGAATCCCCCAAGTCATTTTTTTCGACTACTGCTGGCTACTATCCAG
>JASPKP010009047.1:0-5000 GCA_030674155.1 Stramonita haemastoma
TTTCACATCAGTACAGAGTATTCCAAGGTTGAAATTTTGCTCCATTGTGCTCCGTTCTCCTCTGAAACCGGCCTGTTCCTCTTGGATGATCTCCTCAGTTTGAGGCTTCAGCCTATTTTGCCTTTCTCAAGAGTAACCCATTTCATGCCGGTAGGAACGGATGACATTTTTCTCAACAAAAAAAACACAAAAACCGCAAGCACACTAGTGTTGTGTTGAGACACCATCCCCAAAGTCGGAATGCAGCTACCTTAATAGTGAGCAAAAAACGGTGGCATACACAGAAATCCCACTATTGGTGAACCTCGAAGATGTAGCTCCCCACCTCCCATAACCCCCCCCCCCCCCCCCCCCCCCAAAAAAAAAAAATAATAATAATAATAATATTTCACGAAGACCTACCCCTAAATACACTATCACCACCATCACAACAACACTTTCTGAACAGCAAAATTGGAAAACAATAAGAATTTTTGAACCAACCGACCTTCAAACTTCAACTCTCTGCGCTCTATAAGATAAGAGAAGCTAACAGAGCAGCAGGGAACTCAAGGTGTCCTTGTTGCGTGTTGTGTAATAGGTAGTAGGTATGTAGGATATTAGTGTAAGGGAAGTAGGACACCAGTTTCTTGACATCAGCCGTGGCTGGCGTTATTTATTCTCAGCCACCATGCAAGAGACGCATTGGACACTGGTAGAGACTAGAAAAACAAACACGACTGTGGGTCAGTATGCACTTAGTCGCACGGAGGTAAAAAAAAAAAGTTTTGCATATGTACTGAGGGAATGTGCGTGTGTGCATGTACGAAAACGTATGTCACAGACAAGCACATGTTCACATGTACACGTACACATGTAAGTATATGTGCAAGCACACAGGCAGGGTGAGCGTGAATGCGCGTGAGCACGCACGCACGCGCGCGCGCGCACGCACACACACACACACGCACAACGTGCGCGCACGCACATGCACGCACACACACACACACACACACACACACACACACACACACACACACACACACACACACACACACACTTGTAAAGGAAAGAAACCAAACTCGGTCACTGTTAATTTACAGGGTTTTTGGTATTCATGGGCATTGTTTGCGTGTTTTGGGTTTTTTTGTTTTTGTTTTTGTTTATTTCGTGTTAACAAAGCAAAAGAAAGAAAGAAAACAGCAACAACAACAACAAAAACACACACCATAAAACAGAGAAAAAAGCTGCGTTTTATCCGCATTTTCCTGACTGTCGAAAATGAGAGAATGAGAGAGAGAGAGAGAGAGAGAGAGAGAGAGAGAGAGAGAGAGAGAGAGAGAGAGAGAGAGAGAGAGAGAGAGAGAGAGAGAGAGAGAGAGAGAGAGAGAGAGAGAGACAGACAGACAGACAGACAGACAGACAGACAGACAGACAGACAGACAGACACAGACAGACAGATAGACAGTAGAGAAAGAGACATATAGACAGACAGACAGACAAACAGACAGACGTATAGTGTCTGAAATGTTGGCTCAGAAAAGACACCCCACCCTGGAGCATCACCAGTCACTCAGCAGCAAATGCAGAGGCCTTCTGGATGCATGCTGGCTTATACAGGCTACACTTCACCTTTAACTTCGGGTCATGTAGTATCTTCTATAAATTGTTAGTCTGATGAAGGAAGGATAAACTATCAGAAACACACAATTTGGAATTTAAAAAAAGAAGAAAAAAAAAAAGACCCAATTCTTGAGAACATGCGGAAAGTAGGTCGACCAAAACAGACCTGGCGCAGAAGCATTGAAGCAGAGACGAAGGCAGCCGGAATGACGTGGGCCGAGCTGAAGAGGATCTCCCAGAACCGAGTCCGTTGGAGGAGTGTTGTTGTGGCCCTATGTTCCCACGGGAATCCACAGGCATAAGTCAAGTAAGTCAAGTCTTGAGAACATCCCGTAAGCAAGCAAGCCTTGCTGTATGGGGAAAAGTCAAACGACAAACGTTTCTTGTGGTATTCTTTTTATGGCATGGTATGTAAATGGTGCACTGTATAAAATGCCTATTTTATGTGAATGTATGTCTGTATATTTGTCTGTCTGTCTGTTGGTCGGTCGGTCTGTATGTATGCAGGTACGTATGTGTGTATGTATGCATTTTTGTACTTATGGATGTATGTATAAATGTTTATATGGAGGCATGATTTCTTGTATGTGGAAGTCGTCTATTTCCATTTTTGCACAATACCAATGTGCAACCATGAACATACGACGTTTATTATCATCGATAATGCTTGCAATGCATTTATGTATCTGTAACAACAGAATGAATTTTAAAAGTGTTTTTTGAGTTGCTAGTCTGAAAACTTTCTGCGGATTTTCACATATCTTTTTAAAAAGTATAAAACAATATACAGTGTACTTGTTTTGAGGTTTCAGGACGTAGAGCAATACCAAGCAGTCACAAGAAATGATCATCAGATGAGGATTGCTTGTGTTCATACAGTGTTGAACCCCCCCCCCCCCCCCCCCCATGCACACTGTGGTTATGAAGCTAGCAGACATCAAAGGACCGGGGTATAGATAGATAGATAGATAGAGAGATAGAGAGATAGAGAGAGAGATAGATAGAGAGAGAGATAGATAGATAGATAGATAGATAGATAGATAGATAGATAGATAAATAGATAGATAGATAGATAGATAGATAGATAGATAGATAGATAGATAGATAGATAGATAGATAGATAGATAGATAGATAGATAGAAATATATTTATCTATTATGCATATATATTTCATATATATACTTTTGCGATAATAGTATGAGCAAAACCCAATCATGAGCGGGAAAAGAGCAACAAATTAAAAGAAACCATCCATGAAAATCAGCTCACTATCAAACAAAACAAAATAGCAGCAAATAAAATATTCTTTGTGAAAAAAATTGTAAAAGCAAAAAAAAAAAAGACAACCTAATATACTGTGTACTCATTCAGTGACACAGGAGGCGCTTCAAAATTATAATCAGGCACTTGCCGCAAAGTGAACCCTTCGAGAGGACATAGAAGCAAAATGCTGTCTCCTTGAAAAACCATTCTTGAACCTTATGATCTCTGGCATCGAACAATTAGGCCTAGCACAGCACAAAACTACCCCTCCCCTGTCCACTCTTTATCAATTCCCAGCGACGCTTGTCTTCAGCAATTAGCTTGTGAGTTTTTGTGTGTGTGTGTGTGTGTTGTTTTTTATTTAGGTTGTTGCTAATGTGGCCAGATGAAAAGTCACGATGCTCTGTATCAGGCGATTGTGTGTCCAGTTCGTTTCAATGACTATGCCAGTTTCTGGACATGATTATGCTTCAAATTTGCAATTGTCTAGTAATAATGGTGAGGAGGAGGAGGTGAAAGAGATTGAAGAAAGAGAAAGATGAGGTAGAAAAAGAGATGGAGCAGTAAAAGAATGGAGAAAGAGAAGGTGTAGTAGTAGTAGTAGTAGTAGTAGTAGTAGTAGTAGTAGTAGTAGTAGTAGTAGTAGTAGTAGTAGTAGTAGTAGTAGTAGTAGTTGTTGTTGTTGTTGTTGTTGTTGTTGTGTAGTTGTAACTGTGCAAAAGTTGGGGTAGGACGGGACTCAAACCGGCCCCATGTCGCATCTTTTCCAAATGTGCCTTTTTATGGGGGGAGCATGCATGCGTGCGCATGTTTGTGTGTATGCTATGTTGGGTTTTTTTTGTTTTGTTTTTTTATTGTTGATGCGCATGTCGCACGGATACCGCACTGTGTTGTGGTGCATTATATTGTATATTATTAATATTTTTTTCGTTTTCATGTGTATCGTTGCGTATATTGTACTGTCTTTCGTTCCGACAGA
This sequence comes from Stramonita haemastoma, assembly GCA_030674155.1. Taxonomy (NCBI): domain Eukaryota; kingdom Metazoa; phylum Mollusca; class Gastropoda; order Neogastropoda; family Muricidae; genus Stramonita; species Stramonita haemastoma. Next base: position 3,845 of record JASPKP010009047.1, read on the forward strand.
TTTGCTCAAATCAAACCAGGGTGCCCTCTTCGTGGATCCCGTGTTGCCACAAGAACAGCGCCACCCATATCAAAGATACTAGTGCAGAGTGTATGCATATAGCAAAAAACTCTCTTGCTGCCGTGGGCTCTGTAACTGTGCAAAAGTCGGGTTAGGAAAGGACTCGAAATGGCCCCTTGTTGCATCTTCTTCAAATGTGCCTCAATCTTGGGTATGTGTATGTGCATGCGCCTCTTTGTGTTTGCGTTTTTTAGTGTGTGCGCATTTCGTGCAGTGTATGCACGGTGTTGTGGTGTGTTCTATTGTATAATATTAGTATTATTCTTTGTAATGATATGTATTGTTTTGTACAATGGACATATTTCGTTCCGACAGATTTCTCAAATCAAGCCAGGGTGCCCTCCTCGGGGCTGCCCTGTCGACACTAGAACGGGGTCACCCATATCAAAGATGTTAGTAAACTGTGTAGGCCTATGCATAGAGAACTCCCTTGCTATCATGGGCTCTGTAACTGTGCAAAAATCGGGGCAGGACGGGACTCAAACCGGCTCCTTGTCGCATATTCTCCAAATGTCCTTTGTTCTTGGGGTAGTAGTAGTAGTAGTAGTAGTAGTAGTAGTAGTAGTAGTAGTAGTAGTAGTAGTAGTAGTAGTAGTAGTAGTAGTAGAAGAAATGTTTGTATGTGGAACATTACTCAAAGACAAGATATCGAGGGTTACCTGCCTGAAGCGGCTATCGCGGTTCGACGTAGTTTCGAGAAAATGGCGTTTGAAAGTTTCACATCGCTGTGGGCTTTGTGCCTTTTATGCTGTATCCTTTAGCCTGTGAGAATCATTTTGTCACATATATTCGCTTTTCATATCTGAAGTTTCGATGGCAACAAGTATCGTTTTTATTGAATAACACCTTCTTGTTCAAACAAAGTAGGAGCTAGCCAAGTTGGAAAGATGATAAGTGAAACGAAACTAGCCCGCCCGGATTGCCGAATGTGCTAAGGGCGGCACAGGCATTGCGCTGTGGCGGGAAAGTAAAATTAACTAAGGATGCCTGAAGGGACCGTCTACTTGAAGTGTGTTTGACAAGCCTCCAGCCTGCCAGCTGCTGTACCGCCGGAAGCGGCGACTTGGCGTCGGGCAATTACCGTACGGAGGGCTGG
>JASPKP010009048.1:2500-10829 GCA_030674155.1 Stramonita haemastoma
AAGCGACAAAATTTACCCCCAAAACAGTTTCCAATCCACATAAGAAAAGAAGCAATCGAACAAACCTCTCATCACAAAGTTCTAGGAATAACAATCGATGAAAACCTCAGCTGGTTCTACCACATATCTCATCTATGCAAATACTTGTCCCAAAGAGTATACCAGTTGACTAAAATTAAACATTTCCTAGACTACCATTCAAAGAAATTATTTTTTCAAGCTCATATACAATCCTCAATAGACTATGCTTCAACCCTCTGGGATTCTGCCAGTGCAAACACTATGAAACCATTATTAAGCCTATGTAAACGTGCTCTCAAACTTATCCTTCTGAAGAAAACAACATTACTTGAAGTGGATTTCACTCAGTTAAGTATTCTCCCCCTACAACAAAGACTGAAATATAACAAAGGCATAATGATGTTTAAAATAATGGCAGGAGCTGTTCCCACATCCTTAAGAGATAAGTTCCCAATGAATCATTCCAGAAATACTGAAAAGCCAAGTGTCCCAATCCCAAGAATAGACTTGTTCAAGTCTAGTTTGCTATACTCAGGCCCTGTGCTGTGGAACTCCCTTCCCGATTCAATTAAACAGCACCAATCATTGACAACATTCAAAAATCGCCTTCAATTTCACATGATGCATCAAAAATACTGAACCAGACTCATCCTGTTGGATATATACATTATATGTGTGTATGTGTATATGTGTGTGTGTGTGTGTTTTATGTATATATATATATATATATATATATATATATATATATATATATATATATATATATATATATGTATATATATATATGTATATATATATATGTATATATATCACCATATCCCTCTCCCTCTCTCTGTCTGTCTGTCTGTCTGTCTGTCTGTCTGTCTGTCTGTCTATCTGTCTGTCTGTCTGTCTCTTTCTATCTTGATGAAGGCTGTATTCATACTTATGTTTTCAATTTTATTCTGAAATTTGATTATTATTGAGTTTGATAAATGTTATTTTAATATCTCAATGTTTTAAGTTTATTTAGTATGTGTTTTTTAATTATGCTGTGTTGTTATTCATTTTTGTGATTACATAGGCTATTCACAGAGATTGATCATTACAGTATATATAAACTATGTGTATTTTATCTACAATGTGTAGATGTTCATCTTTATAGCTATATTGAATTTGATTTGTGTGTCACTAGTTAGTGATTCTCTCTCTCTCTCCTCTCTCTCTCTCTCTCTCTCTCTCTCTCTCTCTCTCTCTCTCTCTCTCTCTCTCCTTCTCTCTCTCTCTCTCTCTCTCTCTCTCTCTCTCTCTCTCTCTTACCATCCATATTGAGAAATGTTTGTTCATATCTTGTACTCCCTTTTTGATAATTACGTGTGATGAATGTAAGGGATTTCTATGTAAAATTTTAATTAATGATCGTAAAAATAAAAAAAAAAAAATTTTTAAAACACTGAATATTTTTGTCCACTACCACATAAAATATAATTAGAAACATACATTTTATGATTGTGATCAATTGATTGATAAGATATTATAAGATATTAGGATATATATATCTCAAAATATGTGCCTTACAGCGGATAGATTCCTTTTGTGTTCTGTTCGGTTATGATTTCACTCAGAATTCAAGGCATATATTTCCTTAGAATGAAGATTTTTTGATGAAATGTGCGAGAACCAGTGAAAATGTGTGTGTGTGTGTTGTGTGTGTGTGTGTGTGTGTGTGTGTGTGTGTGTGTGTGTGTGTGTGTGTGTGTGTGGTATGTGTGTGTGTATGTGTGTCTATATTGTGTGGTGTGTGTGTTTGTTGGTGGTGTGTTGTGTGTGTGTGTGGTGTGGTGTGTGTGTGTGTGTGTGTGTGTGTGTGTGTGTGTGTGTGTGTGTGTGTGTGTGTGTGTGTGTGTGTGTGTGTGTGTGTGTGTGTGTTGTGTGTTGTGTGTGTGTTTCTTGTGTGTGTGTCTGTGTGTGTCTGTGTGGTCGTGTGTGAGTGTTGTGTGTGTATGTAAAACATTATCCGATTGATAAAAATGTTTTGCCTATTCTTTGAAACATCTAGGATGTTTTATGTAAAAAAAAACCATAATAATAATAATTTTGATTTATTTTATTTATAATTTTATTGGTAGTATGTCTCCCCCCCCCCCCCCCCCCCCCCCTCAAATAAGGATACTAGTTTTTAAAATTTCCCCTTTTATCCAAATGTATGATTTATACCACATGTATAATTTTTGACAGATGGTGGTGGATTGATGTTTTTTTTTTTTAGTTGTTTATTTCATTTTGTTCTCTTGTTTGCTCTTTATCTATTAACGCTTTGTTCTCTTCCATAATCAAAATCTGTTATTGTGACTTCAGATTTTTGTTTTCTGAACGAGTGCATTTTTTATTACCTTATCATATATAGTGTCCTTATTCTTGGGTGTTGTTTGGTATGCGTAAAGTTTTCTTGTTTAGTATCTTCTCAATTTGATGTATCCCTGAAAAGGGCGGGGACTGGATGTAAAAAAGCACACAAGTGCTAATCTATTATCCTCGAATAAAATAGTTTGCCTTGCCTTGCCTTTGCCTTGCCTTGCCTTACAACCACATAGGTTATGGGACACCATTACCTTTACCGTACCAACATGCACACCTCGTCTTTTTGTTTTTTTCTCAGGTTCCGGGCATTGTGTGACGCAGAAGGCAAAAACCCGTGCTGCTACTGGAACAAGTGCGTGGATCGGTCTCCACAGGAGTGCGCATGCGCCGATGCTACGACATGCGCAATCCCCTCCACGCGGAATATGCAACATGGCGGCCGTGGAAGAAAGAATGTCAGTTGAAGGAGATGACAGTGGAGGAGATATGTGGGGTGCTGAAAGGAGCCACTCTCTATTTCATTGGGGATTCTCTTGTGCGGCATGTGTTCACGGCTTTGCTGATGGCTGTTCGAGGCGATAGCAGGACAGGGGCCTTTAGTGCTAATATACCCGCAGGTTTGGGGAAGTTTTGTTTTTTTGTTATTTTTAGTAGTATAGTAGTAGTAAGTAGTAGTAGTAGAGTAGTAGTAGTAGTAGTAGTATGTAGTAGTAGTAGTAGTAGTAGTAGTAGTGTAGTAGTTAGTAGTAGTAGTATAGTAGTAGTAGTAGTAGTAGTCTGTCAGTGTGTGTGTGTGGGGGGGGGGGGGTTTGCATCTCTGCATCTCTCTCTGTCTCTGTGTTGTCTGTGTGTCTATGCCTGTCTTTCTGTCTGTCTGTCTCTGTCTGTTTGTCTGTCTCTGTCTCTCTATGTCTCTGTCTGTCTGTCTCTGTCTGTCTTTTTCTGTCTGTCTGTCTGTGTTTCTCTCTCTCTCTCTCTCTCTCTCTCTCCTCTCTCTCTCTCCTCTCCTCTCTCTCTCTCCTCCTCTCTCTCCTCTCTCTCTCTCTCTCTCTCTCTCTCTCTCTCTGAGGGCCTGGGAAAAAATCAGATACATGCTCTTGCACGCGTACTCACACACATACCACGGACATACACACATAAGACGCATACATACACACACATAACATGCACATACACACATAAGACGCATACATACACAAAACACGCACGCGTGCGTGCGACCACACCACACACACACACACACACACACCACACACACACACCACACACAACAATACACACAAGAACGCGCGTGCACACACACACATGTACACACACAGACTTACATACACACACGCGCTCATGTACGCGCACTCACACTACCACCACCACCACCAACAACAACAACAAAAAATAATAGCACACACACAGACACACACACATACATCACACACACACACACACACACACACACACACACACACACACACACACACACACACACACACACACACACACAACATACACTAGACTGTACATTCTAATTTGCTAAAGCTATAAATGGTCATTGATTGATTGTGTGTTGTATAGGTCGAATGCAAGGGCATTGATTTGTTTTTAGAAGATATAGCGCTATATAAATTCCATGTATTATTATTTATTACATAAGACGCACACACACACACACACACAAACACACACACACACACACACACACACACACACACACACACACACACACACACACACACACACACACACACACACACACACACACACACTCACACACACACACACACAGATTCAATTCAAATTCAAATTGAAAATACTTTATTATCTCTAAAACAGAGAAATTCCAATGGGTTACGAGCCATATATAAGAACAAAAACCACGTAAAAATAAAACCAATATAGTACACACACATTCTAAACATTAGCACGCACCCATCACAGTATAAATAGTACCCACAAGTCAGCAATATCTCAGCCAGTTGTAAACTCAGCCAAGTAAAATCACAAACATTCGTGTAGGCACCAGTATGCCACCACACTCACACATGACTCGCGCATACATACACGCACACATACACACACAATATTAAAAACATTCACACACATGCACACGCATTTTAAGACATAAACCAAATTGTTATAACATAATGTATGATAGACAAATATCAATTAAATTTGTACACCTGTTCTATTAAGATATTGAACAGTCTTAACACACACACACACACACACACACATACACATATGTGTAGGGTTTTTTTATTTATGAATATAATCATAAATCATTGTTATAATTCTTCTGTTTGCTGTTTGTGTTTTCCCCCTTCCTCCTTGATACCCCCTCCCCACCCGTTCCCACCCCCCCCTCCAAATTTTTTTTTTTTGAGTGTGTGGGGTTTTTTTTGTGTTGTGTTTTTTTTTTTGGGGGGGGTGTTTGTTTGTTTGCTTGTTTTTTGTTTGTTTTTTGCTTTAGTTTTGTTTTGTTTGCTTTTTTTTTGTTTATTATGTTTGCTTGGTTCTCTGTTGTTTTTTGTTTGTTTGTTAGTTTTTTTGTTAGTTTGAATGTTTGTTAGTGTATATGTTATTTCCTCTCAGTGGAGATTGGTATTATCATATGTATTGTTGCGTTTGTTTTTCGTGTTTTTTTTTTTGTTGTTTTTTTTTTTTTTTTTTTTTTTCTTCCTCATAACATATAAGTATGAATTGAAGTGTGGAGATAATGTAATCTGACATAAGTTGCTTATTGACATTTCATGGATTTTTTTTTTTAAGTCTTAAATAATGGTTGGTGACATTGTAACTGATATAAGCTGTTTGCACCATATGATTTTTTTTTTTAAAACAATTTTAAATGTGTGCATGCCCATATGTTTATGTTATTCCACTCAGTGGTGATGGGTATTATCATATGGTATTGTTGCTTTAGTTGTTTTTTCTTTTCTTCCTTCTAAAATATAATCCGTGTGGATTGGTTTTTTTTGATGTTTTGGTTTGATTGTTTGTTTTTTGGTGTGTTTTTGTGTTTTTTGTTTGTTTGTTTGTTTTTGTTTTTCTTTTGTTTGATTGTATGTTTGTTAGCGTATATGTTATTTCCTCTCAGTGATGATGGGTATTATTATAAGGTATTGTTGTGTTTGTTGTTTTTTCCTTATCTTCTTTTAAAAATATAAAGTATGAATTGAAGTATAGAGATATTGTAATCTGACAAAAATTGCTTATAGAATTTTTTTTATTTTACTTATTTATTTTTTTAATTTACTTTTTGTGTGTGTATTTATTTTTTTTTTATCTTTTTATTTTTTTATTATTATTATTATTATTATTATTATTATTATTATTATTATTATTATTATTATTTAGTGTTAAATAATGTTTTTTGGTTACATTGTAATTGATATAAGCTGTTTTTGTGTGTGTGTGTGTGTGTGTGTGTGTGTGTGTGTGTGTGTGTGTGTATGTGTGTGTGTGTGTGTGTGTGTGTGTGTGTGTGTGTGTGTGTGTGTGTGTGTGTGTGTTTGACACTATATGATTTTTAAAAAGACTTTAAATTGTGCATGTACCTACGAGTATACGAGCTGAGTGGATGAGCGCAAACCGTGTGTGTGTGTGTGTGTGTGTGTGTGTGTGTGTGTGTGTGTGTGTGTGTGTGTGTGTGTGTGTGTGTGTGTGTGTGTGTGTGTGTGTAGGTGGACGTGTGTGTGTGTGTGTGTGTGGGTGGGTGGGTGGGTGTGTGGGTGTATGTGCATATGTGTGTATGGCTTTTGAGTAGATTTTTTTTAAAAAATATATTTTTTTTTTCTCTTTTGGTTGTTGTTATAGTAGTTGCTTGTATTATTTATAGGCATAGTTTATTTTAAAGTTGTTGAAATCATGTTAGCAAATTGATGTTGGTGAAATTGTTGTTGTTTTATTTGTTTGTTTGCTTTTTCCCCTTTACTTTCTTTTGTTGGCTTTATTGTTTGTTAGGGATTTTCTGGTTTGTTTTTTGTTGGTTTTTTGTTTTGTTTTGGATTTGATTTTTGCTATTGTTTTGATTTTTTTCTTTTCTTTTCTTTAGATAGATGGCTTGATGGAAAAAAGCAGATCGCTGCTTACTCAATGTACCATCTGGAAATAAAAATTTGATTGATTGATTGACACACACGTGCACGCGCGCACACACACACACACATAAACCAAACTGTTATAACATGTTGTATGATAAAACAAATATCCAAGATTTTTTTAAAAGAATATTTTGTCCATTAGAATAATAAAAAAAGTAGCCATTCATACACTTCAAAATCCCCCCCTTTTTTGTTTTACCTGAGGGCTGAATCTCACTCTCCCCCCTCCCCCCCCCCCCCCTCCCCCCTCCTCTCCTCTCTCTCTCTCTCTCTCTCTCTCTTCTCTCTCTCTCACACACACACACACACACACACACACACACACACACAAAACACACAACACACACACACATGGCTTGATGGAAAAAGGCAAATCGATGCTTATTCAATGTACCATCTGGAAATAAAAATTTGATTAATTGATTGATTGATTGAACACACACACACACACAACACACACACACAAACACACACAAACACAACACACACACACAACACACACACACACACACACACACACAACACAACACACACACACACACACACACACACACACACACACACACACACACACACACACACACACACACACCACACACAAACAACACACACGATTTCAACTTTCCACATAACTATCAACAAAATATCGCCTCAACCTCCTCCTCCCACATCATAAGTATAATAATTGTTTTTTTGTTTTGTGGTCTTCTTTGTTTGTTTTCATCATCATCTCATCTGGGGCTTTTTTCAGGTCTTAAAACCTCGTGTGCTGGAATCTACATGTTCACGGAGAAAGTATGCCGCAAGTGGGTAGACAGGGATGTGAAGGTATGCCCAGGTGGAGCCACACACCTCATGTTCATGCAGTCGCCTGGCAACTTCGACATAAGTCCGCACGTGTACCAGCTGAGCAGCAAACCTCGCTCTCTGGCCTTCATCGGGTTAGGTTTCCACGGGGGGCTGCACTATAAACATACCTTCAGAAAAGTGATGCAGCCCGTGCTAAAGCAACGGAGAAAACAGCGTCTCCAATCCCCGCGGATCGTCTGATTGACCACACATCACTGGGGCACCTTGAAGAGCCCGCTTCTGCTGGGACAGGGTGTGAAGTACGTGCGCAGGTTCAACGAGGGCATGAAGAAGAGTCTGGAGCCTTGGGACGTGGATGTGTTTGACACCTTCAACATGACCAAAGGTGTGGAGAGTTTTGACGGCATGCATTACGGATACGGTGTGAATAAAGTGAAGGTGCAGATTTTTTCAAGGTTTCTGCAAGAGCTGCAGTTGAAAGGGAGTTGGTGATTATTTTTTGTGAGTTGGGGGGAAAGGTAAAGGTTTCCCATAACCCAGGCGGTCGTAGGGGAGCGAGGCATCAGAGACCTCAGCTTCTCTAAGGGCCAGCATGTTGAGGGTGGCGCCCATCTCCTCTCTCTCGATGCTTTTACCTTCCCTGACCCTAAAGAGGGCAGGTAGGCCTACTCATTTGCAGGTGGGTGAACTGGGGGACTGTACTGAAGCCAAGGCCCGCAAACGGTCACCCTTCCAACTGTTAACCACGCTCCACGCTGCTTAACTTGATTTGGGGAAAGCGAGCGCTCTGATCACTGATCTATCCTGTCCGCATGGGGGAAAGGGTTTGTGTAAATATTATATAAATTTTTGGGGGGTTGGGTTTCTTTGATATATATCTAATATATATGATCTTGATTAATATGTGTATTATATAAGTATATATAAATGACATAGATATATAAACTTTTGTTGAGTTCCTTTCATAAATATGTAATCTGAAGGTATTCTCTCTCTCTCTCTCTCTCCCCTTCTCTCTCTCTCTCTCTCTCTCTCTCTCTCTCTCTCTCTCTCTCTCTCTC
>JASPKP010009049.1:0-2500 GCA_030674155.1 Stramonita haemastoma
CCTGTTTTGCGATGCCTCTCCCTGCTTTCTCCCCCTGTCCCTTCTTCCCGCCACCCATCTTAGCCGTAATCTGTGGTAACACCCCAAGCCCAGTCAGGATTCATGGCATGACACTGCAGGGAGGGAGCTTGCTGTGAAACAGTAGATCCACTTAAAGTCTGCCTGGGCTGTCAGGGGACAGGACAGGACAGGACAGGACAGGACGGGACGGGACGGGACGGGACGGGACAGGACAGGACAGGACAGGACAGGACAGGACAGGGCAGGGCAGGGCAGGACAGCCGTGAGTGGACGGACAAATTGAATCACGCCATGGGTGTATATTGACTGAGGGGTGTGCGTGTATACATTCTCTCCTCTCTATATAATTGGGTTCCTTTTTCACTTTCTTTTCAATCCCAGATCGCTGACAGTGGGGTGGAGACTGAAACCACCTTCAGGACGTGTTGGATTGGATTGCTGTTTGCTACAGCTGATTTTTATTTTATTTTGTCTCCTGCAGTGTAAAGAAATAGTGTGTGAAATGTTGCTGTTTCTTACTGGGCTGCTTTGAAAACTTGACGTCTAACTTTGACCATATTTGGATGGTTGTGTTGTGTTTTGTATGGAAAATTCTTTAGAAATACTCTGTAAATTCCTTGTATGTCACTTGTCTCTTTTACCGTTTATTATTTCGTGACATCTGCTGCTATAGACTGCTGCTACAGTTGAGTGGATCACAGCTTTTGACTTCAGTTGGATGTATCCATGAAGTCTCAGGTTCGAATCTTCGCGGCAGTGTTTGTGCTAAATTTCAGGGTGATGACTTTTCCAATCTTGTAGATCAACTTAAATTGCAGAGCAGTAGGTGCTTTTTCAGTTTATTTTATTCTCTTATTTTGGAATAAGCATTTATGTGCTTTTTTGCATCCAGTCCTTCTGTGTACGCAGTTTTTGTAATGTTGTCGTCCGCTCCCTCTGGCACACAATGGCCTTCATTTCCGAAAAGCAAAACGGGTTTTAACGTGTGTGCAAGATGTTTTGCGTTTGTTTACACACAAGACCTCAGTTTATAGTCTTATCCGAAGTGTGTATATTACCCTTGCAGATGATCAAAACATGCATGTGAAACACACTGTCATTCCTCTCAACGTTTGGTGGGTTATCGAAACACGAACGTTTCCAGTATGTACTGTTGTTCCTGGAGAGGGATGGGCTCTGCCAGGTTCAGTTCAGCTTGCCCAAGAAACACTGCCGGAAAACTCCATGCCTTAATGCCTTGTCCCCCAACACTCCCTACCTAGTGAAGGCAGAAGAGAGAAGAAAATGTCGTGTACTGACTCCACTGATCCGCATGTTTGACACAGGAGCAGATGACAACAACAGCAACAAAAACATCATGCACACATGTGTGTTTACACACCATCCTTAAGGAAAAATCGGGGAGTTGGAGTCCCCAGGGCGGTTCGGGTTATAGGCCTATACGGCAACGTTCTGGCGGCTCCTGCGACGGCACTGAAACCATTCATATTGGTCATTACCTTTCCAATGGACCATTCCAGCGACAATGAGAGGTGGTGGGGGGTCTGCTTCATGGGTAACAGCTTACCCTCCGTACTTAATTACCGAGGCTTTGCACTCTAGAGCCTAGAGCTCAACTCCATAGTCTTCCAAGACTGACGGATACCTGCGCACTTTTGACAGCATTTACTCGCCAGTTTCAGACAAATAAACACTTCAGTTTTCCTCCTCTGCGCTTGTGAGATATCACCCGTAATGTGATCCATTGATGTATTTTCTGGCATGTTCTGAAAAATAAGCTTTGAAAAATGAGAAAGAAATGGACTGTAATCGTCATTTTCTTTTTTTGTGGTATAATGTGAAAAGTTACAGTTATAAGTGTTGAAAGCCACGCACAGAGCAGAGAAAATAATTTAATGGACATCGGACAGACAAATCGAAGAAAAAGAAAATAACTTCTGCGAGAAATTGTAATCGAAATGTCTCTCAACACTTCCGAGATCAACATTGCACGATCATCAGAAAAATTTAAATTCAAATTTTTAGGGGGGGGTTGTGGTTTTCTTTTAAAAAAAAGTTGTTTTGATGTACACATGTGCGTGTGTTTGTGTGCGTGCGTGCGTATGTGCGTGCTTGCACGTGCGCATATGTGTGTGTGTGTGTTTGTGTGTGTGTGTGTGTGTGTGTGTGTGTGTGTGTGTGTGTGTGTGTGTGTGTGTGTGTGTGTGCGCGAGCGCGCGCGTGCACGCAAGTGAGCGCTTTCCATTTCAGGCTGATGATTGTAAACTATTTTTTTATCTCCAAAATTAATCGACGAATACAATTTCTGGAGCCTATATATTGGCCTCTTTACCATTATCATAGGTTACAACCAAACAGAATGCTCGATGCCCGAACTGAAAATCAACTCTTGCAGGAATGATCCCAGATCGCTTCAATGACTTTAAATTGTTCCAAAGGATACCTCCCGACAATTAGGGAACTGGTCGCTAGCCTTCTA
>JASPKP010009050.1:0-10828 GCA_030674155.1 Stramonita haemastoma
AGGGAAAAAAATTTGAATTTGAATGTTTTTTTTTATGCAAGTTTCTGGTTGAGTAGAAAAACCAAATTTTTGCGTGCATTCATAATTCACGCATTTAAAAGAACTCTAAAGGGAAAAGAAAATGCCCGCGGGAAAATTTCTGGGGGAAAGGGGGAACTTTTGCAGAAAGGACAAACCCATAAAAAACGAAAAAAACGAGGAGGGTACCCTGCACCCCATGGGAAAAGCACCCATATTGCACACGGAAGACCCTACATGATCGAGTTAGAGTATTACATAGACAGTGCAGTGACTTTGTCTCTGGGAGAGCAACTTGAACTCCATTTATCAACCGCCCCAAAAAGTCCACAGTGAAAAAAATGCGTACTTTTAAACAAAACCGCACCAAAACATTGCTTTCAATCGGGGTGTTTGTTAATAGAAAAAAACTTTGTTCATGGGGGGAAGGGAAAACTTTTTGAAAAAAATTAAAAAATACTCTGGTTTTTTTTTTTTGGGGGGAAGAGCAGTCCTCGAATATATCCGATGATATTGGGGGGCCCAAACCCCCCCCCCAACCCATGGGGGCCCCCAACCCCCCCCCCCAAAAAAAAAAACCCCCCCAAAAACCCAACAAAAACCCCCCCCCCCCCCAAAAAAAAAAAAAAAAAAAAAAGAAGAAAAAACAAGAACCCAAACCCAAAACCATAACAAAAAAAAAACCCAACTGCCCAAAAAAAAACCAAAGCAAAAACAACAAAAACAGCAAAGAACAGACCCCGCCCCGTTTCCCACTTTCATCTCAACCCCCAAAACAAAGTCAATACCAAAATATGTGAAGCGACTTTTCCTCTTTCAGATGAATAGCATCACCACCTCCTGATTTTCGTGTTAGGCTTCCTCTTTTCTCTCCCCTCTTTTTTTCTCCTCGTCCTTTTTTTCCTGTCACCTCCTTTCCGTCATTTCCCGACTTGGAACCCTTCTCCCCGCCTTTTTTTATTTTACCAGAAATACTTAAGAATAACAATTCCTCCCACGTCAGATGTCCTATGGTGGGCTACTTGTCAGGCGCTTAACGGCAGCGCCAAAAGCATTTTTCTTCATATGACAACAACAATTGTTGAATCGAGGTTTGAGGGAGGAGGAGGAGGAGGAGGAAAGGGGGAAAGGGAAAAAGAAGAAGAAGAAAAGAAAAAGAAGAAGAAGAAAAAAAAGAAAAAAAGAAAGAAAAGAAAGAAAGAAAGAAGAAGAAGAAAAAAAGAGAAAGAAGAAGAAGAAAAAAAGAAGAAAGAAAAGAAGAAGAAGAAAAGAAAAAACATCTCAAAGAGCACAGACACGGTGGTTAAAATTTCCCCGAGGCACAAGAAGGGAAACATGACTGTTGCTCGATTAGCTTTCAAACGTTGAATTGCACTATTTTAATACTACCCCTACCACCCCGTACACCCCCACCACATGTCACCCCCCACCCACCCCTCTCTGTATTGGGGGAGGGAGAACCCCCTTTAGCAGTGTGTATTCCCCGAAAGGGTGCAACGACTGGGCCGCAAGTCCAGTCCGCCTCTGCTTGTGCCTCCTCCCCCCCCCTCTCTCTCTTTTTTTTCCTCTAACGCCGCCCCTCTCTCTTCTTCCTTTACTCGCTCTCTCCCTCCGCCCTTTCTCCAAACACGCGCGCTCACGGCTGAACCGGAAGCGTTGAAAAGTCGTCTGTTTGGAAAGAGACAGAGCTGTCCCGTCTGCTCTGTGTTTCGATTTTCACCAATTAGTGTGTTGCCCCCGAAAGGGGAGTGTGGAGGTTTTCAAGGGATATTTTTGGGGGGTGAGTAATTTTTTGTTATTTTGTTTTTTTAATCTTTGATCTTCGAACGGGTTTTTATTTTTATTCTATAAAAGGGGGGTTTTTGTTTTTTTTATTATTAATTTCGAGGGTTGTTTTGTTGTTTTTTTACTTTCCGGTACGTTGCTAGTTTTTTTTTGTTTTCGCCAATGTTTCCTTGGAAAAGACATTCTTTAAATTTTCTCCCGAGCGATCCTTTTAGATTTTCTGTTTAGGTTGATTTTTCTTCTTTTTCTTATCTACAAATTCTTTTCTTCTTCTTCTTCTTCTTTTCTTTTTTCTTCTTTTTCTTCTTCTTTCTTCTTCTTTTTCTTTTTCTTCTTTTTTTTTTTCTTTAACCAATTCTTCTTCTTCTTCTCTTTTTCTCTTTTTTTCTTTTTCTTCCTTTTCTTTTTCTTCTTTTTTCTTCTTTTTCTCTTCTTCCCTTCTTCTTTTTCTTCCCCTAACCTTCTTTTTCTTTTTCTTCTTCTTCTTCTTCTTCTTCTTCTTCCTTCTTCTTTTCTTTCTTCTTTTCTCTTTTCCCTTTTTCCCCCTCCCCCCTCCTCCTCCTCCCCCCCCTCCTCCTATCCATCATCATCACCCTTCTTCTTCTTCTTTTTCTTTTTCTTTTTTTCTTTTCTTCTTCTTTTCTTCTTCTTCTTCTTCTTCTTTCTTTTTTTGTTTGTCTACTTTTTCCCCCCTCCCCTTTCTTTCTCCTTTTCTCCTGGTTCTTCTTTACCAATCTTTCTTCAGCAACATTTTTTTCCTTGCTACACTTTATAAAAGTGTATATTGGAGGTGGTGAAATTTGATGAAACTTGTAAAAGTAGAAGTAGCACACAGAATAGTAGGGAGTTAAGAGCAGCAGTAGCAAAAACACCAATAACACGCAGTAGTATAATATTTGAAAGTAGTAGTAGTAGTAGTGTAGTAGTAAGAGTATAGAGTAGTAGGAAGTAGTAGTGGTGATGTTGGTGGGGGTGGTGTGGTAGTTAGTAGTAGTATTTAGAAATAGTATAAAAAGAGTGTATAAGTGGGTTTTTTGGGTTAGTAATAGAGTTTTTAGTAGTAATATATTGTAAGTAGATAAGTAGTAGTAATATAGTAGTAGTAGTATGTATGAAGATTGTGATGATACAAATACATTTGAATATTCTGTTTTTTCTAATTTTTTTTTTGATATGGTAGTCTTGTTCATTCGAATAAAACACCCATCTATTTATCAATGTTGACTGTTTGTTGAGTGACTACATAAATGTATTTATTTTGTTTCAAAAAAAGTTGGGCACTTCCCCCCATTCGGGTTGTTTTTTTATCAATATTGAAAATGCGCTTCTTCTGTTTTTTCTGTCTTTTTGCCCGTCTGTCTGTCTTTCCCGTTTTTTTCCCCCTTTCTCCCCCCCCCTCTCCTCTCGCTCTTCATTTTTCCCTTTCCTTTGTGTATTCGGATGTGGGGTTGTGTGTGTGTGTGGGGTGCACGCGCGCGCCGTGTGTTTTGTGTGATGTTTTGGTTGTGTGTGTATGTGTGGTGTGTGCGAAAGAGAGAGAGAGAGAGAGAGAGAGGAGAGGAGAGAGAGGAGAAGAGAGAGAGAGGAGAAGGGGGAGGAGAAAAGAGAGACGACAGACAACAGACAGACAACAGACAACAGACAGACAACAGACAGACAGAAAGACAGACAGACAGAAAACAGACAGACAAAAACACACACACACACGACGACAAACGGACAGACAAGAGTCTGTAATGTTTATTGGTATGTGTGGGTGTGTGTTTAGGGTGAGAATGGGTGTTTTGTGCGCGCAGCGGCGTGGTGGTGTATCTAGTGTGATGTATGATGTTGTGTGCGTGCGCACGTCGTGCGAGTGTGAAAAAGGTAGTGTGATGTGTCTGCAGGGTATGCCTATATGATTTAGGCTTTTTAAGCATTAACACACGCAACGGACATAAGGATGACCGACAAATTTAAAAAAAAAAAAAAAAGCCACTTGATGGGAACAATACCCTTCCAGCAGAGGACAGGCCAGACCAAAAAGACTGGAGGTTTTTGGGTCCCGGCAAAGGAAGCCTGGGACTTTTCCGCAAAATTGGTTTTGAAAGGGTTTTTTTTTTGGAAAGATAAGAAATTGTTTAAAACTATTAATTTCATCGGGGAATTGCCTTTTCTGGGTAACAATAAAAAATACTGTAATCAATTGTTCGCAAAAGGGAAGACATGGAAATTTTGGAACACAAAACATATGTATTGCGCAATTATCATCATCAACAACATGATGAGTGATGATGATGATATGATGAGATGATGATGAGAGATAATGATAGACAACGACGACACACGACGACGACGAGCAAACGACGACGAGGGAGAGATGATATGATATGAGATGATGATGATTGATGAGATGATGATGATCATCATCCCTCATATAATCTCATCATAATCAAAAATTTTCCATCATCATATTTTCTTTCTTTTCTTCTTTTCTTCTTCTTCTTCTTTTTCTTTTCTCTTCTTTTTTTCTTCTTCTTCTTTACGAATTCTTCCTTTTTCTTCTTCAACATCCTCCTCATCTGAACTCATCGTCATGGGGCCGATAACACTGCTTTGAAAAGACGTTCATTGAAAGCACCATGATAGGAAAATTAGAATGGGAATAAAATTTTAAAAATAATTGGAAAGTAATAATAGGCACAACACTAAACATAATAAACCCACACACACAACACACGAAACAGCAAACACAAACACCCAACACACACACACACACACACACAAAACACACAAAAACACACACACACACACTTTTTTTTTGAAATCAAAACAAACAAAACTGGCCCCCCAATCTCCAGTGTGTAACTCTAAATGAATGGACATAAACATCATGAAAATTCTACATTGATTTCTTTATTTTACGGTTTTTATTGTGACTTTCAGTCATTCAGACTTTTTTGTGTGAAATATGGACTACCCTTTTGGGGGAGAGCGCGTCACCACAAAGCAGCGCCACCCCTTTTAAAAATCTGTATGCAATTGTTTTTGTTTCTGTAAAAGGAGCGGCTCTATAAACATTTTAAAAGAACTTTCTCATTAACTGGGTTTTTTTTAACTGAACTAAATGTGTTCTTATGGCAAGGGGAATAGCACAGGGGTCAGAGCGATGCTTTCCACCACCAAGGTAACAGCGTCGAGCGGGTTCCCAACGGATGGGTGACCTTTTTGCGCCCCCTTGGCTTCGTCATCCCCCCCAAGCTCCCCCCGCTTAAAAGGGGGCCCGCCCCTTTAGGGTCAGGAAGGTAAAGCCAAGGGAAGGAGAGGGGCCTGCCCTCAACATGATGGCCCCTAGAGAAGCTGAGGCTCTGACGCCTCGCTCCCCTACGCCCCTTACCTTAAACCTTTTTTAATGTTTATGAAAACCCGAACCTTTTTTAAAAATTAAAAACTGCACTCCAGCCCAACAATCGGGTCTTGGGGGAAGGGAAATCTTGGGGCCCCCTAACGGGTATGAAAAATGATTTCCTCTCTAGATAGGAGCTTTTACTTCAACATCTTTCCACACCATCATGAAATGTGTGGGGGTTGTATTTGGTTGACAAGTGCCCAGTGTTATAAATATATTATAATATTTATATAATATATATTATATTTTTATATTAATTATATAAATTATATAATAGTTGACTGATAAAAACCCACATTCTGCTGGCCCCGCTCCCCCGGGCACCATTGGGGAAAAAATAGAAAATAATAAAAAAACACGACGTGTTCAACTATCCTTTATTTGACAGCAAAAAAAGAGATAAATTTAAAACACATCGTGTTTTTATTATTATTTTTATATATATATATAAATATATATAAAAATATATATATAATTTTATATATTTATTATAATATAATTTTGTGTGTGTTGTGTGTGTGTGTGTGGTTTATATATGCGTGTTTTTGTGTTTTTTTTTTTAAAAAATATATATTCTTTTATACGGGATAATGAATAAGCATCGTGGTTTTTGTTTTCCTATGTGTGTGTTTGTGTGTGTGTTTGTTGTGATTTTTTAAAAAAGTATGGTGTAGGTCAGAAGAGAGAGAGAGGGGGGAAAAAGGGAGAGAGAGAGAAGAAAGGGGAGAGAGAGAGAAGAGGAGGAGAAAGAGAGAGATAGAACAGACAGACAGACAGACAGACAGATAGAGACAGAACGGGAAGAGAGAGAGACAGACAGAGACAGACGAGAGACAGAAAAAAAAGAGAAGAAAGAGAAAAGGGACAAAAGACAGAAACAGAAAGAGAGACAGAGAGAAATGTGGTATGGGGTATGTGTGTTATGGTTGTTCTTTTTTTATAGTTATAGGGCTTAAAGTGTAAAAAAGGTTTGTAAGGGCCTAAACTTGGGGGGGAAGATCATGTGCACTAAATGTCGTGAAGTTTACCTCGCCTCTGCTACTGCAAATCTACGGGCGTGCTGCTGTTGCTGGCGCTAGTTTCAGCTCCCTCTCCCCATCGTTTCTCCTCCCCTCCTATATTACAACTGTTACAATCACAAATATAAAATCCATACATTGACACCACGGGTGATACACACCCCAAAAAAAAAATGTAAAGTGACAAGGAAAAAAGCTTTTCTGTCAGATTTCAATGAAGTACATTCAGCTTGGTTATACACCACCGACCACGAAGGCCAGTATATATTAAATATCTGAGAAGCGTATTTACCCTTTAGGGTGTTTTTTACGTGTTTTTTTTTCATGCGTGAGCGCGCGCGCACACACACCACACATACACGCAAAAAAACCATCACAACACTACACACTATTTCGACACATTCGCTTAAAAAAAGAAGAAAAACTAGGAGCAATGCTTTTTTTTATCTTTGCTTTTTTGAATTTTATGTACCTTTCTTTCACAAAAAAATAAAAAAAAAGGGGACTAGGGCACACCGTTCGCAACAAAACCCCGGGTATTTTAACCCTTTATCTTCTCCCACTTCAGTCCCCACCCTCCCCCCTATCACGCCTCACACACAACACACAACACACACAAACCCACACACACAACACACACCCAAAAAAACACACACACCCCACACACACAAAAAACCACACAAAAACCCTACACCCACCACCCCAATTTCACGTAGAAATATATATGTCAGTGCAAGGCCTGTCGTACAGGAATGCTTGTGCCTGGTGATTGACGCTCGAAATACACATAGCACTGACACGAGTTTGCCCGGTACCGCGGCACGCATGCTCGCATGCAACACGAAGCAGCACACACAAAATTCACAGAGAGAGGGGGAGAGAGAGAGAAAAAGAGAGAGAGAGAAAAAGAAGAGAGAGAGGAGAGAGAGAGAAGAGATGGGGAAAGAGAGAGAGAGAGAGAGAAGGGGAGAGAGAGAGGGGGAAAAGGAGGGAGGAGGAAAAAAAAAAAGGGAAGAAGAAGAAGGAAAAGAAGAAGAAGAAGAAGAAAAGAAAAGAAGAAAAAAGAAGAGAAGAAGAAGAAGAAGAAAAAAGAAGAAAAGAAGGAAAAAAAATAAAAGAAGAAGAAAAAAGAAGAAGAAGAAGAAAAGAAGAAGAAGAAAAAAAACAACAACAACAACAACAAAAACAAAAAACAAAACAATAACAACAACGAAAAGAAAGAAGAAGAAAAAAAGAAGAAAAGGAAGAAAAGAAAAAAAAAAGAAGAAGAAGAAGAAAAAGGAGGGAGGAGGAGGAGGAGGGGGAAAGGAGGAGAGGAGGAGGAGGAAAACAAATACAAAACAAAGGAAAAAGAACAATTTCAAAAAAAGAAAAAAGAGAAGAAGAAGAAAAAGAAGAAAAGAAAAGAAGAAGAAAAAAAAGAAGAAGAAGAAGAGGGAAATGAAAAAGGGCAAAAAAAAAAAAAAAAAAGGAACACGAAAATCAGGCCAAAAAAAAGTAAGAAAGAAAAATAAATGGTAGAGAAAAACCAAAAAGAAAGTGAAAAAAATAAAAAGAAGAAGATCAAAAAGAAAAAAAAAAAAAAAAACAAAGAAAATGTGTGAGGAAAACCAAGTTTGATGGCTTTTGATGATAGCGGCATGGCACTAAATGATTTTATGCGGGGCATGACTCATAAAAACACGGCATTCACAGGCTGTGCGAACATTTCCAATTCTTAATTGCAATCGATGGAAACTGCGTGTTGATCTCTATGCATCTGTCTGTCAGTCTGTCGTCTGGTGTGGTACACATTAGCAATAACCCCAAACACTCCATTGTCCCCGCTGCTTTCCCACTCCTTTTCATCTATTATACTCCTCCAAAGCGAAGGCTTTTTTTGGCTTTCCTTTTTAACAGATTAAGGATTGAGATAGGTATGAGATTTGAGGGCGTTCTTTTCTCTTGCGTTTTGGTTTTCGGCAATGAAGACTGCTGTGTCCAACTTTTTTCCAATTTTTTTTGATGTTTAATTCTTCGATCTTTGTTTATCAAAGGTGTATACGTACTATAAAGTCACACACACACACCACACACAACACACCAACCCCCACACCACACCACACCAAAAACACACACAACACAACCCCCAAAACCACAACACATTATATATATATTTTATATATATAAATATATATATATATAATATATAAATATATACGTACAAACATACATACATACATAAAATACCAAAAATAACATTTACACACACACCACACACACATATAATATATTATATATATATATATATATATATATAAATATATTATAATAATATATATAAAAATAATATATATAGATATATTATAATATAAATTGAGCAAGCTTTATATCTAAAAAAAAACATCTTGGGGAAAAAGTTGGCGAAATCGTTGCATTTTTTTTCGGGGGGCAGGGAAAGTTATTGGGGAGTTTTTCAGCTGATGCAATCGGAAAACCGACAACCAGTTTCAGTTCACAAAAAAATGGGTAAGTGGGCAGTGTGTGTGTGGTGGTGGGGGGTGTGTGTGTGGTGTGGGGGTTGGTGTGGTGTTGGGGTGTTTGTGGGGTGGTTTGGGTGTGGTGTTGTGGTGTGTGGGGTGTGTGTTGTCCCTTTTTTTTCTTTGACAGACTTAAAAAAGTACGAAAGTGTTTAGGTTCCTCGCAGCCTAAAAACCCTCTGATTGGTTTTTTTAAAGGGGAACTAAAAACCCAACCCTTTTTTGGGGTAGATATCCAAAAGTGAAACATTTCACACATATATATAAATAAAATAAATAAATATATAAATATATATATATATTATAATTTTTAAAAATATTATATATTAAAATATATATATATATATTATGTGAGTGTGTTTGGGAGAGGGTTTAGGCCTTTTTCCCCCCAAAGAAACCTTAAAAAAAAGAAAACCCTTCCCCACAAAGCAAAGGCAAATGTTTTCAAGCGCTTTATTCCCCTGTGATAAAAATAAACAGGGTTCCCCCATGCTGTGTAAAATGTCCCTACAAGGGAAAAAGAAAGAAAAGGGGAGGGGGTGGGGATGGAGGTTTTTCAGGTAACGCACCTCCCTAGAAAAGTAAGCGGGGAGGTTTCGACCCCGTTTGTCCTGATTTTCCCCCCCCCATGCATTAGATCTTGAGTCGAGGTGGCTGGTTCCCCAGGCTTTTCGGATGAGACAAAAAACCAAGGTCCCCTTTTCAACATCCATTCCCCGGATGGAAAATACCCCCGGACAACAGGAGAATTGCCCATGGCTAAACATTTGGAAAAAAAAACCCCCACGAAGTCCCCAAAAAAACCCAACAGGAAACGAAAAAAATGGGTAGCGCTGCTCTTTTGGGGGCAACACACTTCCCCAGGGGGAGTAGGGGCCCGAATTTTACGGGCCCAAAAAACCTGCCGTAGGACGATGGTAGGGGGAAATTAATAAAACACGATAAGTTTAAATATACAAGACATTTAAGAAATAAAAAAAGTTTAAAAATTCTGACTTTCCCATCGGGGTGCCAGGGCCCACCCGGTTTTAAAAAACATCCTAAATTTTGGATATTATGTGCTTGAATTTCCCCTTTTCTATTTTTCCCCCTTTCTATTTTTCTCTTTGTTTTAGCCTTGTTGTTTTTCTTCATTTCCTTCCTTTTGTTATTTTGGGCCCTCTTGGGGCTATTTTCCTGCCTTTTTTTTCAAGAAATTCTTAACGAAAACAACTCATCCAAGAAAGCACTTGGTCCCTTTTTGTGCGGCATGCATACCCAAGGTGTTTTGTATACACTCTGATCTCATGAACCATCCCCCGGGGATGGGTAATAACCAAAAGAAAATTCCAATGGGGGAACAGGCGAGGAGGAGAAATGCCTCCCAAAGGCAGTACATGACAGCAGCGGAAAGCGGGCGGAGGGAGTTGGACTCGCGCAGCACAGGGGGGCGATTTACTTTGAAAATAACCCCTTGATGTAAAAAACAAAAAAAAAAACAAATTGTAAAAAATAAAACCGGTGAAGGGCGGATGTGCTGGGCCGACTTTGTTAAGGGGCGCGTAACGGCAGCGCAACGCATTTTCACAGCAACAATCAGTTGCTGTCTGAGTGTTCGCGAAAAAGAAAATCCCCGAACCAAACACGACTAATCCGCTATTTTTTGAAAAAAAAGAACAAAGCAAAAACCAAGGCAAACAAAAAAAACAAGATACCCTGAAACCAAACAAAGGAAATATTTTTGTAAACGCGCGCGCCGCGCACGACACACACACACACACAAAACACACACACCACCAACACATACACACAAACACACGCCCTACAACCACCAAAAAACACACGAAAAAAATTGATGTCATAGTGTTTTTCAAAAATTGACGCATTTATTTAGTAAGGTAAAATGTTTTAAAAATGAAGCAATGCTAGAATGTTTTCCTGGAGGGTTCGTTTCTTTTTCTGGGGTTAAAAAGTTGCCTTTACTTCTGCCTCATGCTGTCTGTCTGTCTGTCTGTCGTCTGTCTTCTGTCGTCTGTCTTCTGTTCTGTCTGTCTCTGTCCTGTCTCTCCTTTTCCTCTGTCTCTCTCTCTCTCCTCTCTTCTCCTTTTCCCCCCCCCTCT
>JASPKP010009051.1:2500-5000 GCA_030674155.1 Stramonita haemastoma
AATTCCATGTATTATGATTTTATTTATTATTGTTTTATTATTATTATTATTATTATTATTATTATTATTATTATTATTATTATTATTATTATTATTAGTCTTGTTAGTCTTATTAGTCTTATTATTAGTCTTATTATTAGTCTTATTGTTATTATTATTTTATCTGTCTGAAAAGCGCTCCTTTGGATAATAAGTTTCCTTTGGCCCTGCTCCACGATGGCTCTTCTAGTGAATGATAGACCTCTTGTGAAGATAATGGAACATGTATTTCTACAGATCCTCTCCATGCTTTGCACCTCTCTTTTATTTTTTTAAAAATTTTTTTATTATTCTTTTATATCGAGGATAATGGGATAAGCACCCATGTGCTTTTTTTTCATCCAGTCCCTGTCTGTACGCAGTTTTGTAAATCTTGTCATCTGTTCCCGCCAGCACACAATGTCCTACTCTTACGAAAAGCGGAACAGGATTTAACGTGTGCGCAAGATGTTCTGCGTGCGTTCGCACACGGGGCCACGGTTTACAGTCTCATCCGAAAGACTTTTGGGGAGAGTAGAGCCAGTACTGGTGTTAACTCCAGGGGAAAAAAATCCCCTCGACCGGGAATCGAACTCGGGTCGTCAGATTGCGAGCGCAATGTTCTGACCACTCTCTTCGTGGCTTTTGTCAGTCCACTTATTTGGTACAAATCCCACACGATACCACCCAATAGAAAGTGACACAAATACCCTTAAAGCTTAAACATGTATGACATGATTGATTTCTCATATAACTTTAGACATTTTCTTAGATTTTGTGGATTTTAGTTAATGCGTTAAAGTTAAAGTCTGTCCCAGCCTAAGGCTCATCAGGCCGGTGCTTATCCCGGTTTCTGTGGCGTTAAGCGACTGAGAGTCATAGAATCCCCCCTGGATAGGACGCCAGTCTATCCCAGGGTTAACCCCAACACAAGGTTGGTACCCCTTTTACACCTGGGTGGGGTGAGAAAATAGCCGTTAAGTGCCTTTTCCAAAGGCATAACGCCATAGCCGAAAGCTGGGATCGAACCAGCAACCTTTAGATTACGAGTCCAAAGCCCTGACCACTAGACTACAGCGGCGGCAGTTAATGCGTAGAGTACCGATTTAGAATCAACGCAAAGAAAAGTTTGAAATATATTCAGCGGTAGGTCGAGAATAAACCAAGAGCCATTAAAATTGCTATTAGCTCAGCTGTTAAATTAATATCGATTGATGTTTACCAACATGATAACATTTTTCTACTTTAAGCGATGGTATTAGGAAAGCTGAACCTGTTTCTTGATCATCTAGATGTGAACCATCTGTAAAAACGTTTAAATGGTGACAATATTTCTGATGAATTTGTGATCGGACTTTAGAGATCATGATATTTTGATTTTCACTTTTTGCCATATTTGTTTATTCTATATCAAAATTTGCTTTGCTCATTTTCCATAACGAATAAAGTAGAATTTTGTGTGCGTGCGTGCGTGCTTGTGCGTGCTTGTGTGTGTGTGTGTGTGTGTGTGTGTGTGTGTGTGTGTGTTGTGTGTGTGTGTGTGTGTGTGTGTGTGAGAACATCTTTTCAGAAGAGGCCATTGTGTGCTGGTGGGAACGGATGACAAAATTGACAAAACTGTAGGCTATACACAGTGTATATGGATGTAAAAAAGCACATGAGAGATTATTCCATGATCCTTGATATTAAAGAATCTCTCTCTGTCTCTCTCTGTCTCTGTCTCTCTCTGTCTCTCTGTCTCTGTCTCTCTCTGTCTCTCTCTGTCCTCTCTGTCTCTCTCTCTCTCTCTCTCTCTTCTCTCCTCTCTCTCTCTCTCTCTCTCACGCGCGCGCGCACATCATATATATTCCTGTCTGTCTGTCTGTCTGTCTGTCTGTCTGTCTGTCTGTCTGTCTGTCTGTCTGTCTGTCTGTCTCTCTCTCTCCTCTCTCTCTCTCTCTCTCTCTCTCTCTCTCTCTCTCTCTCTCTCTCACACACACACACACACACACACACACACACACACACACACACACACACACACACACACACACACACACACACACACACACACACACACACACACTTCGGATGAGACTATAGACCGATGCCCCGTGTGCGAATGCACGCAGAACATCTTGCGCACACGTTAAATCCTGTTCCGCTTTTTGTAAGAGTGGACCATTGTGTGCCGGTGGGAACAGATGACAAGATTTACAAAACTGCATACACACGGGGACTGGATGTAAAAAAGCACAATATCCCATTATCCCCGATATAAATTAAATGAATGATTAAAATAATATAAATGCGGGCACACATGCATGTGTACATATGCACACAAAAGCAAAAAAGCCGCTACAGGGCCAACCTAGTATAGGATAGGTGCTCCACTGGTTGTGTGTGTGTGTGTGTGGGGGGGGGGGGGGGGGGACTGTAGAATGGTCAATGTAGGGTAGGCTAAGCCTACTTCACCCCCATTCTGTCACATGCCCCCTGTAGT
>JASPKP010000904.1:0-2500 GCA_030674155.1 Stramonita haemastoma
CTCTCTCTCTCTCTCTCTTTTCTCTCTCTCTCTCTCTCTCTCTCGAACTCTCTCTCTCTCTCTCGTCTCTATCTGTCTTTCTCTGTCTCTGTCTCTGTCTCTGTCTGTCTGTCTGTCTGTCTGTCTGTCTGTCTGTCTGTCTGTCTGTCTGTCTGTCTGTCTGTCTCTCTCCTCTCTTCTCTCTCTCTCTCTCTCTCTCTCCCCTCTCTCTCCTCTCTCTCTCTCTCTCTCTCTCTCTCTCTCTCTCTCTCTAGTATAAGAAAGGCACGGAGAAAAAAAGATAGAGTCCATGTGTGCATGCTTGCACGGATATCCGTTTAATTTTCGCTGCTTCGCTTTTTATCAGTAGCGCTACCATGGTGTTGCTTTTGTTTTCTTTTTTTTTTTCCTCCACCTTTTTAACATAGGTCCATATCTCTTCCCTTTCTCCCCCTCCACCCCCCCCTCCCGGCAGCCCTTCCTCCTCTCTTGTTCCTCTCCGTTCCTCTCTTCCGCCTCCCTGCCCCCCACCACTTCCCCACCTTCCCCCTTAGTAGTAGAAGTGGTAGTGATAGTAGTAGTAATAGTAGTAGTAGTAGTAGTAGTAGTAGTAGGAGCAGCAGCAGCAGCAGCAGCAGCAGCAGCAGCAGCAGCAGCAGCAGCAGCACTAGTAGTAGTAGTAGTAGTAGTAGTAGTAGTAGTAGTAGTATAGTAGTAGTAGTAGTAGTAGTAGTAGTAGTAAGTAAGTAGTAGTAGTAGAAGAAGAAAAAGAATAGGTGGTAGTAGTAGTAGTAGTAGTAGTAGTAGTAGTAGTAGTAGTAGTATAGTAGTAGTAGTATAGTTTGCAACAACAGCAGCAGCAGCAATTTAAAAAAAAAGTTGTATTAGTAATGGCAGCAGCTTGGACGACTGTGGAATTAAAAAAAATATTTGTTTGGGTTAATGTTCCGATATGTTTGTGTGTGTATTAGTTTCACTAGTCTTTTTCATCATTGAAATGGCATATCGGTGCCAAGTATTGGGAAATGTAAGTGTGTGTGTGTGTATGTGTGTGTCAGTGTGTGTGTGTGTGTGCGACTGAGTGTGTGTGACTGATTGTGTGAGTGTGTGTGTGTGTGTGTGTGTGTGTGTGTGTGTGTGTGTGTGTGTGTGTGTGTGTGTTTAGTGTGTTAGTGTGTGTTAGTGTGTGTGTGTGACTGAGTGTGTGTGACTGAGTGTGTTTGTGTGTGTGTGTGTGTTTATTTTTATTTATTTTATATTTTATTTTATTTATTTTATTTATTTTATTCTTTTATATCGAGGATAATGGAATAAGCACTCTTGTGCTTTTTTTTTTACATCCAGTCCCCGTGTGTATGCAGTTTTTGCAAATGTCATCTGTTCCCACCGACACACGATGGCCTACTCTTACGAAAAGCGGAACAGGATTTAACGCAAGATGTTCTGCGTGCGTTCGCACACGGGGCTTCGGTTTAAAGTTTCATCCGAAGGACTTTTAGGGAGAGTGGAGTCAGCACTGATGTTAACTCCAGGAGAAAAATCTCCTCCACCGGACTCGAACCCGGGTCGTCAAATTGCCAGCGCAATGTTCTGACCACTTGGCTACCCGTCCCTGCATAGTGTGGTGTGTGTGTGCGTTCGTGCGTGCGTGCGCAAGTGCGTGGGTGCGTGTGCGCGCGCGCGAAAGTGTTTGTATGTGCACATGTTTGTATGTTGTAAATTTTGTCATCCGTTTCCACAAGCACAGAAAAGCCTACTCTTCCCAAAGGTGAAGCAGGTTTTATTTAACGTGTGTACAAGGTGTTCTGAGCACGTTCGCACACGGGGTCCTATCAGTTTATAGTCTCATGCGAAAAAAACTTTCGCGGGAGTAGAGTCAGTACTGATATCAACTCCGTTGGGAAAAAAATTCTCTTGAACGGGCGTCTAGGTGGTATCTGGAACCTGGGCTCGAACCCGATTCATCAAACCACAAGCGCAACGCACAAGGCTCTAACCACTAGGCTATCCCATCTGCATGCAAGTGAGTGCGCACACGAGAGGGCAGGAAGCGATGTTCATGCGTGCCTAGGTTATCGAGTTTTTACGCTCGTTAAAGAACCCTTAGTATGCCAAAAAATTGGCTGACTTAGCCAAACATCCGAGGCATTATCGGATTAATTGCATGAGCTGGAGTATACAGACCATATGCACATGCGGCGGCTTAATTAACCACAGAGGGGGAGAGAGAGAGGGGGGGGGAGAAAGAGTGGGGAGAGAGAAAGAGCGAAGGAGAGAGAGATGGAGTGAGGACAGAGAGAGAGGGGGGGGTAAAAGGGTGAGGGTCAGAGAGAGTGAGGGGAGAAAAGGGAGAGAGAGAAAAGGGGGGCGGGGGAGAGAGAGAGAGAGAGAGAGAGAGAGAGAGAGAGAGAGAGAGAGAGAGAGAGAGAGAGAGAGAGAGAGATGATCATGATGATCATGATGTTGATAATGATAATGATGATGACAATCTTTGAAATAATAAATCATAAATTGAGAGATG
>JASPKP010000904.1:5000-7500 GCA_030674155.1 Stramonita haemastoma
GAGCTCCACGCAATGCCACCTGGGTTTACCATCTTTGTCTGTCTGTCTGTCTGTCTGTCTGTCTGTCTGTCTGTCTGTCTGTCTGTCTGTCTGTCTGCCTCTTTCTCTGTCTCTCTCTCTCTCTGTGCTGAATTGTACGACCCTCTGTAGCCCCCCCCCCTCCCCAGACCACTGATCTCAGTGATGTTGGCAATGTAGGATGTTGGTGGTCTGCCTTTTTTTTCCTTCTGGCCTCAATCTTACCTTGGAGAACGTACTGTCGTCACCAGATTTGTCTGGTGTGTGTGTGTGTGTGTGTGTGTGTGTGTGTGTGTGTGTGTGTGTGTGTGTGTGTGTGTGTGTGTGTATGTGTGTGTGTATGTGTGTGTCTGTGTCTGTGTGCATGACTATGTTGGTTATCTCATTTATTTGACTCAAGTCTGCGCTAATCAGAAAGCATTCTTGATGAACCCTTGGTGGAATGGGCTAACCATTGCACCGAGAGTTCATCAAAAATGCTTTCATTTGGTATTCTCCAATCTGACCATTTTGCACTTACAAGTTGTCTATAGAACGATATTTCGGCTGAAATTTTAATCTAACCCTTGGCGTGTAGCTAACACCAATAACTTCATTCACCTTCACCCTCACCTATCCCTTAGTCTTGGAGACCGTGGGGGCACCACAGGAGATTTTGCAACCAGCTTCCTCCACTCCCCGCGGTCCTCTGCTTTCCATTGCTCATCGTTCCGCTCAAGGCCAGTCCATTCTCTGATGTTTCTTCCCATCGTTTTCTCTGTCTGTCTCTTCCTCATCCTCCTTGTTCTGTTCTCTGTAGGACAGATGTACGAGTGACATGCCCGTACCACTTTAGTTTACGTTTTTCTCACTAAAGTCATGAGCTCTTCATATGGTCCTATTATGGCGCTTTAAATTTCGGTTTTCACTTCCTTGGTAGTTACGTGATCTCTGTATGAGATACCAAGAAGTTTGCTAAAGCATAAATATCATCTCTATTTTCTGAATCCATCTATCAATGTCTGGTGTTATGGTCCACGTTTCACATGCATACAAAAGTATTGTAAGGACATGACCAAGGAGCGCATTAGTCTGATCCTTAGTTTACATCAGAAAGTAACAAAGCTTTTGGCCTGGGTCAAGTTTTTACTAGGGGGCGGATAGCTCAGGGGTCAGATGCACTCGCTTTCCCAAAGCTAATGTTAAACAGTATCGAGCGTGGTTACCATGGGGAAGGGTGACCGTTTGCGCACCTTGGCTCCAGTACAGTTCCCCAGTTCACCCATCTGTAAAATGGTACATCTATCCTCTTTAGGGTAAGGGAAGGTAAAGCAGTGAGAGAGAGGGAGAGGATATTGGCGCCGCCCTTAACATGCTGGCCCCTAGAGAAGCTGAGTACAGTGACGCATCGCTCCCCTACGGCCACATAGGTTATGGGACACCTTTACCTGTTTTATCTTTCAACAAATTTTTACCGCTTGAGCTTCGGGCATATCGTTGTTTAGCATTGCTTGACTTTTACCCAAACTGTAGATTGCAGCCCTAAAGAGCTGCTACTCTTCTCTATCTGTTGTGTGTGTCTGGTTCATATCTAGTGTTGTGTTCATGCCCCGGCAGATGGCGCTAGTTGTCTTTTTTGGCGCTTTGCGCATGCCTGGAGTATCACGTGGCCTGTCTTTCGTCACATGATCAACCAAAGATAACAGAACTTTTTTTTTTCTCTTCACCTCCTTTTTTAATTCTTGTTTCAGCGTTCCTCCTTTTCACTAACACTCGCATACGCATTCACAGATACATGCACACACGCGCGCTCACACACACACACACACACACACACACACACACACACACACACACACACACACACACACACACACACACACACACACACACACTCACTCACACGCACGCACGCACGCACGCACGCACGCACGCACGCACGCACGCACGCACATATACATACACATACACGCACGCGCGCGCGCGTGCGCGCGCTCACACTCTTTCTCTCTTTGTTTCTGTATCTCTCTCTCTCTGCCTCTGTATATCTCTCTCTTCCTCCCTCCCCCCTCTCTCTTTCTCTCTCTCTCTCCCTCTCTCTCTCTCTCACAGACACGCACGCAAACACACATACATCTCCCCCCCTTCCACTCACAAATTCACCCCCATTCACCACCACCACCCACCACCCACCTACCACCACCATCCCCCCTACACCCTTACCACCACCACCACCACATTAGATCAACATTCCCTTCGAGGAACACAGGTGCCCAAACTACCTATCAACCACAAACGACCGACCTTTGACCTCCCACAGAGGTCAGGTGTCAGTCTCCAGATGCCAGATCAGTTACCTCCCCTCAAAGAGAAAGGGAAGGCTGGTACTGAGAGCAAGAAGTCAGCAGGACTCCGCAGATGATGTGCGCCTGCCTAATCAACCAGAAGAACCTTTTTTTAAAAAAAAAACCAATTCGTCCTTGATCCACACGGGGAGCCCTGG
>JASPKP010000904.1:15000-20000 GCA_030674155.1 Stramonita haemastoma
ATTTATTCATCTGTTCTTTTTTTTCCGCCACAAAGACTTGAAAGAACACTTCTCTCCCACGCCGAAGTTGGATGCGCTAGGCCTGTCTTGTCAGGCGCTTAACAGCAGCACAACAACGCATTACTTTTATAAAAATAAAAATAATTTTTTTTCCCTCATATGACAGACAGCAGGAGTTGCTGTCTGGGCGTTCAACGACGAAGATGAAGAATGATATGGATTTTTTTCTTTTAGTTTTTTCTTTATTCATTTCTTACTATCTAAGAAACAGATGTCCACACAGCGAAGAAACATATTGGAAGGGGAGATAGAGAAAGTCAGTGATGGTATTGGCGAGCTGCCCTGCAGATTTGTTTTTTTTTCTTTTTTTTTTGTTTAGCTCTTCAAAGTCCTGTCATGTCAGTAGCCTCTTCCTACCCTATCTCCAAGACCAGCTACTAACTAGCCTTGACTGCTCGTTGTATTTGTGTACAGACACACAGACAGGCAGACACACACAAACAATATTACACACACACACACACACACACACACACACACACACACACACACACACACACACACACACACACACACACACACACACACACACACACACACATATATATATATTATATACATATATACAGATGTGTGTGTGTGCGTGCGTGCGTGCGTGTGTGCGTGTGTGTGTGTGTGTGTGTAAGCGTAATTTTCTCTCTATTTTGTCTCAGTTTCTACCTGTCTGTCTATATATCTGTCTCTGTCTCTCTGTCTGTTTCTCTGTCTGTCTGTCTGTCTGTCTGTCTGTCTGTCTCCTTATCCTCTCTCTTTTCAACCCCTCCACCCCTCAAACACCCACACACCCACACCCGCATATGTATTTATGAATAGATAAAGACAGATATAATTATGTATATAATATGTATATATGTCCACACACATATATCTATATCTATCTATCTATATATATCTATATATATGTATATCTATATATATATATACACACATACATATATATAACACATATTATGTGTGTTGTGAGTGTGTGTGTGTGCGTGCATGCGCATGCTCGCGTGTTTGCTTGCACGTATTCGTACACTGCATGGGTTTTTTTGTTTTTTTTTTTACTTTCCTCAGAGCATGACTTTAGACCCCCCACAGGGCCTGGTAGCTAGGTTACCACAGATAATGGCTGTAGGTATCATGTCCATGTTTGCATACCAAGGCACATAGCAACCGCGATGTTGACCGCTGCAGAGAAAAACTCTGACCATTGGCTATCAGGGCTAGGCCTATTGGGTGGTCAGTGGGATGGTGTTATGTCTAGGATAGGTGAGATGTGTGTGTGTGTGTGTGTGTGTGTGTGTGTGTGTGTTGTGTTGTGTTGTGTTGTGTTGTGTTGTGTGTGTATGTGTATGTGTGTGTGTGTTGGGGGAGTGGGAGGAGGTTGTGTGTGTGTGTGTGTGTGTGTGTGTGTGTGTGTGTGTGTGTGTGTGTGTGTGTGTGTGTGTGTGTGGTGGGGGTTGTGAGTATGTGTGTTTATGGTGGGGTGTGTGGGGTGGGGTGGGGTAGGGGTAGAGGGTGGTGGCGTTTTTGTGTGTGTGTGTGTGTGGGGGGGGAGGTGTTGAAGTTGTAGTTGTTTTGTTATAGGGTTTTTTGTAGTAGTAGTTGTTATAGTTTCATCTCTATCATGGTGTGTGTGTGTTATTTATTTATTTATTTATTTATTTATTTATTTATTTATTTATCCTTTTATATCGAGGATAATGGAATAAACAATCGTATGTTTTTTTGCAGCCAGTCCCCGAGTGTATGCAGTTTTGTAAATTACATCTGTACCCACCGGCACACGATGGCCTTCTCTTACGAAAAGCGGAGCAGGATTTAACGTGTGTGCAAGATATGTGTGTGTGTATAAATGTATGTGTATGTACATGTGTGTGTGTGCACGTGCATACGCGCGTGTGTATGTGCGTGCATGTGCGAACACATGTGTGCATGTACGTGCGCACTTGTATGCATGTAAGTGCATCCCCACGTGCACGTTTCCTGCACTCACACGCACGAGCATGACGTCAGACCACCAACTGGGACTGAAAAATGGAATCTTCGTGTGGATAGGTTACCATAGAGAGATAAAAACTATGTCCATGTTTACATACCAAACCATATAGAAGTGAAATCTTCATGTAGATAGATTACCATAGAGACTGTGTCCATATGTACATACCAAACCATATAGAAGTGAAATATTCATGTGTGTATAATATGTTACCATAGAGAGTGTGTGTCCATATGTACATACCAAACCACATAGAAGTGAAATCTTCATGTAGATAGATTACCATAGAGACTGTGTCCATATGTACATACCAAACCACATAGAAGTGAAATCTTCGTGTGGATAGGTTACCATAGAGAGTGTGTGTCCACATGTACATACCAAACCATATAGAAGTGAAATCTTCATGTGTGGATAGGTTACCATAGAGAGTGTGTGTTCATATGTACATACCAAACCATATAGAAGTGAAATCTTCATGTGTGGATAGGTTACCATAGAGAGTGTGTGTTCATATGTACATACCAAACCATATAGAAGTGAAATCTTCATGTGGATAGGTTACCATAGAGAGTGTCTCCATATGTACATACCAAACCATATAGAAGTAAAATCTTCGGTGGATAGGTTACCATAGAGAGTGTGTCTCCATATGCACATACCAAACTTAACCATATAGGAGTGAAAGCTTCGTGTGGATAGGTTACCATACAGAGGTGTATGTCCACTTTAACATACCAAGCTAAATAGCAACCTCGGTGTTGATCACAGGAGAGAAACTCTGACCATTGGCTAATATCTACTTTATGGTCAGTGGGGTGGTGTTATGTCTAAGCTCTTAGAGCAAATACCCATGCACCTTCTGTTTTTTCCCGACTTTGTTCCAGAATAAAGAGGATATTTCGTTTTTGGACGTCAAAATCCTTTTTTTTTCAACTAAAATATCCGAAAAATTGTAAACTGTGTTTTTGTTCAGAAACTAGTCTCTCTTTACTACACTGCTGAGCCAACGGGCATGCGCCATGACCTTTGACGTCACCACTTTCGCAACAATATGGCGGAACAGTCCCCACTTTCAATCATTCTCTTTCATCTCTGTTACCTTGTCTTAGTGTGTGTGTGTGTGTGTGTGTGTGTGTGTGTGTGTGTGTGTGTGTGTGTGTGTGTGTACGTGTGTGTACGTGTGTGTCGTGTGTGTGTGCACGTGAATATGTGTGTTGTGCGTGTGTGTGTGTGTGTGTGTTTTCTTATTTTATTTAATTTTTTTAATTCTTTTATATCGAAGATAATGGGATAAGCACTCTTGTGCTTTTTTTACATCCAGTCCCCGTGTGTATGCAGTTTTGTAAATGTCATCTGTTCCCATCGGCACTTGATGGCCTACTCTTACGAAAATCGGAACAGGATTTGACGTGTGCGCAAGATGTTCTGCGTGCTTCACACACGGGGCCTCGGTTTACAGTCTCATCCAAAAGATGTTAACTCCAGGAGAAAAATATTCTCGAACGGGAATCGCACCCGGGTCGTCAAATTGCGAGCGCAATGTTCTGACCAATAGGCTATCCCGTCCCCCACACATAACACCATGTGTGTGTGTGTGTGTGTGTGTGTGTGTGTGTGTGTGTGTGTGTGTGTGTGTGTGTGTGTGTGTGTGTGTGTGTGTGTATGTGTGTGTATGTATGTATGTATGTGTATGTATGTGTGTACGTGTGTGTACGTGTGTGTGTGCACGTGTATATGTGTGTTGTGTTATGTGTGTGTGTGTTGTATGTGTGTGTGAATTAAAAATCTGTTAAATCTTATTTGTAAACAGATGCATGCGCGTGAATGATTTGAATGCTAGCCCTTTGATTAAATTTTACTTGTTTTACAAGATTCAGCGCTATAGAAATTCCGTGTTCTTCTTCTTCTTTAAAAAAAAAAAGTTAAAAATATTTTTTTTTATTATTATTATAATTATAATAATTATTATTATTATTATTATATTATTATTATTATTATTATTATTATTATTATTATTATTATTATTATTATTATTATTATTATCATTATCATGATGATGATGATGATGATGATGATGATATTATTAGAAGTAGTATCATTATTATTATTATTATTGTTGTTGTCGTTAACAACATGATGGTGGTGTTCGCGGAAGAACTGACCAAACCGACACACATCAAGGGAAGATAAACGTAGGGCATTGGCAAAATGACGTCAATGGCTTACTGAAATGTAGAGCATCATCCTGATTGATATTATTAGTCTTCTTGTATGACGCGTTAAGATCGTGTGCGAACGGGCATGTATGTACACCCACTGTGTATGTGTGTGTGTGTGTGTGTGTGTGTGTGTGTGTGTGTGTGTGGTGTGTGTGTGTGTGTGTGTGTGGTGTGTGTGTGTGTGGTGTGTGTGTGTGTGTGTGTGTGTG
The DNA here is from genome assembly GCA_030674155.1 of Stramonita haemastoma. Classification (NCBI taxonomy): domain Eukaryota; kingdom Metazoa; phylum Mollusca; class Gastropoda; order Neogastropoda; family Muricidae; genus Stramonita; species Stramonita haemastoma. The sequence goes on from JASPKP010000904.1 coordinate 19,476, forward strand.
TGTGTGTGTGTGTGTGTGTGTGTGTGTGTGTGTGTGTGTGTGTGTGTGTGTGTGTGTGTGTGTGTTTTGTGTGTGTGTGTGTATGTGTGTGTTGAATATTAGTTAATATGGGTGAAATGTTTCTATTTCTTTTTTTTTTTCTTTTTTTTTCCTAGATGGATGTTTGATGAAAAAAACAAATCAATGCTTATTCAATGTACCATCTGGAAATAAAAAATTTGACTTGACTTGACTTGACACACACACACACACACACGCACGTACACGCACGCACGCATGCATGCACAGTCAGACACACAAACACACACACACCTATAGTATTTCAATATTATCATTTTTGAAAGTTTTAATAATTAAAAAAAAAGAGCGAGAGAGAAGTTCTGAACTGTTGCTCATTATCAAGCCTGTTATTAAGATATGGGTATTTGTGAAAGAAATATGCTTGTTTGTGAAAGAAAACAAAAGGTTTATAAACCTGCGAACTTGAGGATTCAAAGAAAATAAAATTAATTTATGAGCTTGTGA
>JASPKP010000904.1:30000-34983 GCA_030674155.1 Stramonita haemastoma
TCTTCTTCTTCTTCTCTTCTTCTTCTTCTTCTTCTTCTTCTTCATCTTCGCATTCTTCTTCTTCTTCTTCTTCTTCTTCTTCTTCTTCTTCTTCTTCTTCTTCTTCTTCTTCTTCTTCTTCTTCTTCCATGATTGCTGGATTGACACAGGGATGTATGCACTTGATTGACAGGCAGGGAACTGTGGGTGATTGTGATTGGTCAGAGCCCCAAAGAGCACGTGACGTTACGACCCAACGTCAAATATGTCGGCAACATGCATGGTAATGAGGTCAGTGTCCACAGAGTTTTTTTTCTTGATGTAGCAATACTATGTTGTTATTGTTGTTGTACCTGTTGTTGTCGTTGCTGGGCGTTTCCCAGCGGGATAGCCTGGTGGTCAGAGTGATGTACTCGTGGCCTGCTGATCCAGGTTCGAATCGTGTTAGAGAGGATTTTTCCTCTGGAGTTAATATCAGTGCCGACTCCACTCCCCCAGAAGTCCTTCGGATGAGACTATAAATCGAGGTCCAGTGTGCGAACGCACGCAGAACATCTTTTTCGCACACGTTACAACCCGTTCTGCTTTCGTAAGAGTTGGCCATTGTGTGCCGCGGGTACGGGTGACAGAATTGACAGAACTGCATACACACGGGGACTGGATGTAAAAAAGCACATGAGTGCTTAATCCATTATCCTCGAAAAAAAAGAATAAAAGAAAAGAAAGAAAACACCTTGGGGGGTATTCAAAATATGCTCTGTGTCTCATTCATTGCAGTTTGAAATCATTCACACACACACACACACACACACACACACACACACACACACACACACACACACACACACACACACACACACACACACACACACACACATCTATATATATATGTGTGTGTGTACATTATTTACATATAAATGTAAATGTATCCCATAACCTAGGTGGTTGTAGGGAAGCGAGGCATCAGAGACCTCAGCTTCTCTAGGGGCCAGCATATTGAGGGCGGCGCCCATCTCCTTTCCCTCGCTGCTTTAACCTTCCTTGACCCTAAAGAGGGCAGGTACCCATTTACAGCTGGGTGAACTGGAGGGGACTGTACTGAAGCCAAGGCGCGTAAAACGGTCACCCATCCAACTGGTAACCACGCTCGACGCTGCTCAACTTGACTGGGGGGAAAGCGAGCACTCTGACCACTGAGCTATCCCGCCCCTCTTTATGTATAATTATATGACGCCCCACCACAAAATGAGTCCCTTAGCACATTACCTACTTTTCCGCTAGGAGCCATTAAAGGCAGGTGGGGGTCAAGTCGTCGATTTTAAGATGTTGATTGATTATAAAACTATAACCATTATTGTACATTGTAGTGAAATACCAAGGGATAATTTTGCTTCCTTTTGCCTTTAAAACGTGTTTTAAATATACCCAAGCCCTCATTCTGGCCACCTATTAGGATGCTTAACTTGTCAATTTCTCATTTTGTCATTTCCTGCAGTCTATCACTTCAAGTTGTAATAACTTTTGATAGAATTGTCAGATCTTTAATCTGTTTTTTTTTGTATTGTGTAGCCATTTTGTTGCAGATAACTAGTTTGTCATTAACTAAATATTGACCTCTTGTGCAGTCCGACTCCTTATGTGGTGGAGCGTCACATATATTGATATTCATTTTCTGCAGGCAGTAGGACGGGAGTTGCTGCTACAGCTGGTGGACCTTCTAGTGAAGGGGTACGGCACAGAGAACCGCGTCACCCGTCTTCTGGACACCACCACTGTTCACATCCTCCCCACTATGAACCCCGATGGATTCGCTGTCGCCAACACCACCGATTGCGTTGGGGTGCAGGGCAGGTATGTTGTGGTGTATAGGTGTGTGTTTGTGGGGGGTGTGGTGTGGTGGTGGGTGTCGTGTGGTGGTGGTGGTGGGGGGGGGGGTAGGGGTGGGGAGGGTGTGTGTGTGGTGGGTGGGTGGGGGGTAGTGAGGGTGTGTGTGTGTGTGTGTGTGTGTGTGTGTGTGTGTGTGTGTGTTTATCAATTGTTCAATTGTGTGCAATGTGGGAGGTGAGTGTGTGTGTGTGTGTGTGTGTGTGTGTGTGTGTGTGTGAGTGTGTGGAGGGGGGGGGGTTGCGCCTAAGTTAATGAGCGCCCACCTATGTGTCTATGTGCCCTCGTATATGTGTGTATCTGTATAACTTGCATATCACTCGAATCTCTCCATACCCCCCCCCCCCCCCCCCCCCCCTCTCTCTCTCTCTCTCTCTCTCTCTCTCTCTCTCTCTCTCTCTCTCTCTCTCTCTCTCTCTCTCTCTCTCTCTCTCTCTCTCTCTCTCTCTCTCATCCTTCGGATGAGACTATAAACCGAGGCCCCGTGTGCGAACGCACGCAGAACATCTTGCGCACTCGTTAAATCCTGTTCCACTTTTCGTAAGAGTAGGCCATCGTGTGCCGGTGGGAACAGATGACATTTACAAAACTGCATACACACGGGGACTGGATGTAAAAAAGCACATGAGTGCTTATCCCATTATCCTCGATATAAAAGAATAAAAGAATAAAGAATCTCTCTCTCTCTCTCTCTCTCTCTCTCCTCTCTCTCTCTCTCTCTCTCTCTCTCTCTCTCTCTCTCTCTCTCTCTCTTCTCTCTCTCTCTTCCCCCTGTCTTTTTTTTTTTGGTAACAGTTAACTTATACAAAGCATTTAAATTGCGTTCAACATTTTTGTCCTGAATTTTTAAACAATCTGTATTTTGGTTTGGTGATTGTATTTATATGTATTTTTGATGTTCTTATGTATTTATCATAATACACTCTATCATGAGGGGAAGTGGCCTACACATGATTGAATTATCCGAATCCGAAACTCTCTTCTGTCCAGGAGAAACGCAAATGGATTCGATCTCAACCGGAATTTTCCGGACTTTTTCCAAGAAAACATGGCGGTCATTCAGAAGGAAACCCACGCCATTGTCAAATGGATTCGGGACACTCGTTTTGTCCTGTCGGCAAATTTACATGGGGGGTCACTCGTTGCCAACTACCCCTTCGACTCTTACAGCGGCCGTGAGTTTTGTGTTGATTTCGATCTGATTTGATTTGGTTTGATTTGAATTTTTTTGTTTTGTTTGGTTTGGTTGGGTTTGGTAGGTTGTTGGTTGGTTGATTAGTTGGTTTGCTGGCTGGTTCGGTTAGTGGGTGGTTGGCTGGCTGGTTGGCTAGTATGTTGATTGTGATCATGAGTAACAGCTTGACCACCATACTTACCTGCCCAGGTTTTGCGCTCTAGAGCGTAGAGCACAACTCCATAGTCTTCCGTGACTGACGGGTGCCTGCTACTACTACTACTACTACTACTACTACTACTACTACTACTACTACTACTACTACTACTACTACTACTACTACTACTACTACTAGAGAAGGGGAGTAGAGTAGTAGGCACTCATCAGTCTCGGAAGACTATGGAGTTGCGTTCTAGTCTTTAGAGCGCAAAGCCTGGGTAAGTAAGTATGGAGGGCAAACTGTTACCCATGCAGCAGACCCCCCCCCTCTCCACGCCACTGGAATGATCCACTGGAAAGGCAATGACCGATACGAATGGTTCCAGTACCGTCGCAGGAGCCACCAGAACGTTGCCATATACCTACAGCCCCGAGCCGCCCTGGGACTCCAACTCCCCGATTTTTCCTCAGGGATGGTGTCCAAACACGACACCTGTGTGTATGCTGGTTTTTAAAAAAATAATTTTGTCATCCGCTCCTACCGGCACACGATGGCCTGCTCTTCAGAAAGGCGGAACGGTGTTTTAACGTGTGCGCAAGATGCTCTGCGTGCGTTCGCACACGGGGCCTTGGTTTCTTGTCTCATCCGAATGACTTTGACATTCAGTTCGATTTTTTCGTCAAACTGGGAAGAAAGGGCGAGGCTGGGTACGAACCCAGAAACTCACGGTTTACATAATTGGCAGGCGAACGTCTTAACCATTCTTCCTTACTACTACTACTACTACTACTACTACTACTACTACTACTACTACTACTACTACTACTACTACTACTACTACTACTACTACTACTACTCCCACTACAACTACCATCACCACGACGACTACTACTACACCTTACTACTACACCTAATACAACTCCTCCTCCTCCTCCTCCTCCTCCTCCTCCTCCTCCTCATCCTCCTCCTCCTCCTCCTCCTCCTCCTCCTCCTCCTCCTCCTCCTCCTCCTCCTCCTCCACCACCACCACCACCTCCTCCTCTTCCATCTCCTCCTCCTCCTCTCCTCCTCCATTTCTCTCCTCCTCCATTCCTCTCCTCCTCCTCCTCCTTCTCTTCCTCCTCCTCCACCACCACCACCACCTCCTCCTCCTCTTCCTCCTCCTCCTCCTCCTCTATTCCTCTCCTCCTGCTCCTCCCCCTCCTCCTCCCCCTCCTCCTCCCCCTCCTCCTCCTCCTCCCACTCCTCCTTCTTCTTCTCCTCCTCCTCCTCCATTCCTCTCCTCCTCCTCCTCCCCCTCCTCCTCCTCCCCCTGCTCCTCCCTTCTCCTCCACCTCCCCTCCTTCTCCTCCTCCTCCTTCTCCTCCCCTCCTTCTCCTCCTCCTCTCTCTCCTCCTCCTCTCTCCTCCCCTCCCCCTCCTTCTCTTCCTCCTCCATTTCTCTCCTCCTTCCTCCTCCACCTCCTCCGCCTCCTCCTCCTCCACCACCACCTCCTCCTCCTCCTCCTCTTGCTCCTCCACAGGGATGGACAGATCGAAGCCCTCCCTCAGCCCGGATAACGATGTCTTTTACTACCTGGCGCGGCTCTACTCCTTCGCCCACAGAAAGATGCACGACGGGCGCCGCTGCGCGCCAGGGGAGCCTATCTTCAAGGACGGCATCACCAATGGGGCACAGTGGTACCCGCTTAAAGGTCTGGGTTTGGGTTTTTTTTGTGTGTTTTTTTTGCTGTTGTTTGTTGGTAGTGTGAGTGATGAAGATGCACAGCATGCACACAGGTGTCGTG
>JASPKP010009052.1:0-2500 GCA_030674155.1 Stramonita haemastoma
TGTGTGTGCATGCGTGTGTGTGTGTGTGTGTTTGTGTGTGTGTGTGCGTATGTGTGTGTGTGTGTATGTGTGTATATGTGTATGTGTGAGTGTGTGTTGTGTGCGTTCGTGTCTGGATTGTGCGTATATTTGTCTGAGTCCGTGTAGTCATCCGTGTTTGTCAATATGCTTTATGTTTGCATGCATGCACAGGCGCATAATTAGGCTTAATGTGCTGATTTTTATATGTCGACTTATGTTATATTACTATCATGGTGGCCGTAATAAGTAAGGCCTTAGCCTCACTGCAGTGTTAGCCTTCCGGCCAAACAACGTGGTCTATCATTTTGGAGGGCTATTCCTGAAGTTCTTTGCTTATTCTAAGCTTGTTTGTTTGTGTGTGTATGAAACTGTTTATTGTGTGGCTGTTGTTCTGGTTGAGAAAAAAAGACTGACGTCAGGTTGACATGAAATGACCACCATCATCATGCAATACAGTGTAAGCGCTTGGTTTGTTTGCTTCACAGTATTCAAAGCTATCAAAATTCTATATAGTGAGGAAAAAGTAGTGCGGAAAGACAAAGTAGTGAGGAAAGACAAAGTAGTGAGGAAAGACTGATGATGATGATGATGATGATGATGATGATGATGATGATGATGATGATGATGATGATGATGATGATGATGAGGGAACGAAAAAAGAAAGAAAGAAATTCAACCAGGCAGGCAGAAAGACAGACAGCCAGCCAGCCACATAGATAGAGGGGAAGCCACACCAGGCGGAACGAAGGAAGTGTGGTCACTTGCACCACCTAAGAAACCTTCAAAATTGTATATAGTCTGCTAACTGCTGTTGGTGATGATGCTGGTATGTAGGGGTAGGGAGGGGGTTTCTTAGCTTTATTCCCTGATCAGGGCAAGGGCCGGATGAAAAAAAAAGTATGTAAACTTACTCTGTAACCCTCGAAAAATAAAGATCATTCATACTATCATTAGCAGTACCGTAGGAGGATTGCTAATATTCCTACGCCAATATCCGCTGCGCATGTATTATTGTAGTTGGGAGTCTAGCAGACGACAAAAAAATGAGGGATGTGTGGTAATGCTTTATTTTTAAAGTCAGACCTACGGGGGTACGGGATAGCCTAGTGGTTAGAGTCTTGTTCTCTAGCTCTGACAGCCCTGGTACGAGCCACCATTAAGGCATCTGTTCAAGGGAATTTTTCCCCCGGAGTTAACACCAGTCCCGACTCCATTCCTCCAAAAGTCCTCTGGATGAGATTACAAATCGAGGTCTGGTGTTTGAACGCACGCGGAACATCTTGCTCACACGTTAAAACCTGTTCCGCCTTTTGGAGCGTAGGCCATTGCGTGCTGGTAGGAATAGACAACAATTAAAAAAAAAAAAGAAAATACACATGTACACTGGTATTGTGTTTATACATTATCCCCGAAGTGGGAAAGGGGTGACTTCAATAAATTGGTGGGCATTACAGGCACATACGCAAAATCTCACCAATGGTGATGCATCTTTAAGTTCAAACTGAGGGACAATAAAAATTCAAAACTCTTAAAATGTATGCAAAATTGCTTGACTGTGAGCCACCGTTACAGATCTAGTCTTTCGCTGAGCGCTTTGTTTTGGTTGTTCGTTTGTTTTGCTTTGCTTTGCTTTGTTTTGTTTCTTTCTTTGGTTGCAATAATAAGAACAATGTCTGTGCCCGAGTTTATTATTATACGAAAAACCAAAGAAAAATGGGCAAAATATTGACGGTGGACTGCGGCCTGTAGACTTCCCGTCAAGACCGGTTAGGATACATAATTTACGGGTGGTAATGAAGATAGGTGGAATAAATTGGGTTACGGCCCCTATCTAGCGCTCTCTACTTTTGAAGGTTTCTTAGGTGGTGCAAGTGACCACACTTCCTTCGTTCCGCCTGGTGTGCCTTCCCCTATCTGTGTGGCTGGCTGGCTGGCTGTTTGTTTGTCTGTCTGTCTGTCTGTCTTTCTACCTGCTTGGTTGACTTTCTTTTTTTCCATCTCCTTCTTCTTCTTCTCTTCTCTACTTTTGAGTTTCTTAGTGTCATCCACACTTCCTTCTTCCGCCTTGTCCTTCCCCTATCTGTGTCTGCTGCTGCTTTTGTTTGTCTGTCTTCTGTCTTCTTTCTACCTGCTTTTGACTTTCTTCTTTTTCATCTCTTCTTCTTCTTCTTCTTCTTCTTCTTCTTCTTCTTCTTCTTCTTCTTCTTCTTCTTCTTCTTCTTCTTCTTCTTTTTCTTCTTCTTCTTCTTCTTCTTCTTCTTTCTTCTTCTTCTTCTTCTTCTTTCTTCTTCTTCTTCTTCTTCTTCTTCTTCTTCTTCTTCTGCATTCTCCTTTGCATTCTTCTTCTTCTTCTTCTTCTTCTTCTTCTTCTTCTTCTTCTTCTTCTTCTTCTCTTCTTCTTCTTCTTCTCTTTTCTTCTTTCTTCTTCTTCTTCTTCGCATTTTCCTCCTCCTCCTCCGCTTCCTCCATCTCCTCCCGT
>JASPKP010009053.1:0-10824 GCA_030674155.1 Stramonita haemastoma
AAAACACAAGCGCGCGCGCGCGCGCGTGCTCGCAAATAACCCACCCCCCACCCGAAAAAGCGCCGTTTTCACACAGATAGCACCCCAAAGGCCCTTTTCAGCCCTGGGGCACCCCGACTTTTGCAGGGTAAAATGCCCCACGGCACCAGGACGAAATCCTATGTAGCAGACCTCTCTGCCATCATATTGTATAGGTGTGGCGCCGGATTTGTGGCGACACGAAGAGCCGCCAAGAGCTAAGAAAGCTAGTTTGTCGGAAGGAAAGCTGGTAAGTCTACGGACGAAAAAAAAATGCGTTGGGAAACAAAAATAAGGGGACACTAAACACAATATGATGCACGGGGCAAAGTGGAGGGTCCCCTCCACATGCGCGCACACAAACCAACACACTGACAAACACACTGGGTATGTTTTTTTTGTTCTAGTATTTAATCATTATTAATTGTTGCTGTCTAGAGAATTTTTTCATCTTGATCTTATCCCTGATAAAGGCGGGGACTGAATGTAAACGCGCTCACGAGTGTTTTATTCATTTCCTTGAATTGAAAGATTTTTCCTTGCCTTGCCTTGCCTTTGCCTTGCCTTGCCTTTGCCTTGCCTTGCCTCTCTCTCAATAAAATACACATGAGGTATGTATATAAATAAATATATGTATACATCAATAAAATAATAAAGGGAATGAATAAACGAATAAACAAATAAATATACAAGTGCGTGTGTGTGTGCGCGTGTGTGTGGTGTATGTGTGTGTGTGTGGTGTGTGTGTGTGTGTGTGTGTGTGTGTGTTGTGGTGTGTGGTGTGTGTGTGTGTGTGTGTGTGTGTGTGTGTGTGTTTTGTGTGTGTGTGTGCGCGCGCCGCGTGTGTGTGTGTGTTTCATATCTCCCTGCAAAGAAACACACCAAAACTTATGCATGTACATGCAAACTTCGTAGGCGAGAAATGCTTATTAAAGGGGAAATAATAACATCATGAAAACCGAGACCCCCAGAATAGAGTTTGTTACCTTAGACCACTCAATGCATAAGTTGAAGTACGGAAGCAAAAGATTCTCTTGTCTACATGTTCAGGCTTGTGCATCTCTCTTGTGCTTGCGTGGGCCTGGACAGTTGCTTCAAGAATTGTAAAACATTTTTTGGGTGGCCCACAGTGCCAAAATGGGGTGACTTGGGAGCACAGTCTCTAAACGGATAATTCCACTTGGGGCTTTATTACAATCTCAAACAAATGTTCTGCTTGATCTGAGATTGAGAGGTATTTTTTTGTAAAGAATGTGCTGTACCTGGGGGGGGGGGGGGGGGGGGGGGTGGGGGGGGGGGGGGGGGGGGGTGGGGGGGGGGGGGGGGGGGGGGGGGGGGGGGGGGGGGGGGGGAGGGGGGGGGGGGGGGACAGTTGGTAAGATGATTACAGTCACAATAATGAAGTAGAATTTAAAAAGCTTGCATGCAATATTTATATTTTACACTAAAAGGAATGTTTTGTGAATAAATGCAATGAAATTTCAGCGATTCTTTTAGAAATAAAACACACTTGCGCTAACGTGACAAAATATTATTATTATTATAATAATAATAATAATAATAATAATAAATAATAATAAATAAATAATAATAATAATTTAAAAATAATAAAAATAATAATAATAATAATAATAAAAATAATAATAATAATAATAAAAAATAATAATGATGATAATGATGATGATGATGATGATGATGATATAATAATGATAATAATAATAATAAATAATAATAATAATAATAATAATAATAATAAATAATAATAATAATAATAATAATAATAATAATAAATAAATAATAATATAAAAGTAGGCCCCCCATCAGTCTCGGAAGACAGGGGTTTTGCACTCTATGTTTAAGCGCAAAGCCGGGGAAGTAAGTATGGGGGCAAGCTGTTCCCAAAATTCAGCAGACACCCCCCCCCCCTCCCACGCCACGGAATGATCCATTGGAAAGGCAATGACCGATCAAAGGGTTCCAGTCCCCCTCGCGGGAGCCACAGAACGTTCCCAAATACACCCCAGCCCCCTGGGACCCAACCCCCGATTTTTCCTCAGGATGGTGTCAAAACACACCTGTTGCATCGGGGGGTTTTTAATAATTTTGTCATCCGCTCCTAACCGCACCGAACCTCCCTTTTTCGAAGGGGGGAACGGGTTTAACGTGTGCGCAAGATTTTCTGCGTGCGTTCGCACACGGGGCCTGGGTTTATAGTCCACCCAATGAGGCGGGGTACAAACCCAAAACTCATGGTTTACATATTGGTAACGAATGCCCCTTAACCACCTGCCACCTTCCTTCATTAGTAGTAAAATAGTAGTATAGTAGTTGTATTATAGTACAAAACATAGCAGTAGTAGTATAGTAAGTAGTATATTAGTAGAGTATATAGTTTTAGTAGGCATAGTAGCATAGTAGTAGTAGTATAGTAGTAGTAGTATATAGTATATATATAGTAAGTAGTATAGTAGTATAAATATTTTCTTCTTTTCCCCGCTTCCTCTTAAAGGTGGTATGCTTTTTTGTATTTATATCCACTTTATTTTCAGGGTAAATTTCCTACGTGAAATTCGGGCCCTCTCCCCGAGAGAGTTCTTCCCAAAAGAGTTGTCCCACCCCCCCCTATCTGGCCCCTACTGAGCTAAAAAACTATCGTTAGTAAGGGGATTAGTAGGGTGGTTCCTGCCTATACTAATCAAACAGCACCACTGAACACCAAATGACCCACAGCAGTGCAGGCCCCTCTGGCTGGTGCCCCCCAGGGTGCCTAATACGGTGTGCTCCCTGTGGACGCGATCCCGGGGGATGAACACAACAAATCAGGGTAGGGGCTGTGGGGGGAAATTTGAAAGGGGGGCGTGGGAATACAGTGGGGGACTCACAGGGGACGAGAAAGCAAAAAAAAAAGAAAAATGGCACCCATTAAATAAAATTATTACCGGAATACAGAAATCTATTGCTGTAAGGCACTTTTTTGGGACAAAATATTAAATACCTTTCTTAATCTTATGATTAGGGTCATAAAAATCACGCCTCAAAAAAATCACGCTCATCCTTTCGTAATCATGAGGACATAGTTATTCAGCTTACAAAAGGATAAAAATTTAGAAAGTTAACAAAAAATCAAAACATTCAACACAAGATTTTTAAAATAGAGAGTAACAAATAGTATAAAACATTCTCAAATTTGGATGAAAAACAGAAAGACAATAGGTGGTATATTCAGAGAAGAAGGAGAGAGAGGGGAGAGGAGAAGAAGAGAGAGGAGAGAGAAGAGAAGAGAAGAGAAGAGAAAAGGAGAGGAGAGAGAGAGAGAAGATTGATTGTTTGATTATTGATTGTTTGATTATTGATTTTTGGGTTTGATTGATTGATTTATTCTTTTTACGGGGATAAGGATAACCCTGTGCTTTTTTACATCCAGTCCCCGTGTGTAGCAGTTTTGTAAATGTCATCTGTTCCCACGCAAAACGATGGCCTACTCTACAAAAGGGGGGACAGGTTTTAAAAGTGTGCGCAAGATTTTCGCTGCGTTCGCACACGGGCCTGGGTTTTTAAAGTCTCATCCAAAAGGACTTTGGGGAAGTGGAGTCAGCACGATGTTAACTCCAGGAGAAAAATCTCCTCGCCCCAAAATTTTTTTCGAACCGGGGGTCTTCAAATTGCCACGCAATGTTCTGACCACTGGCATCCGTCCCCCCGCCACCCCCAGGGGGGTCCTGCACTGGCAGGGTCACTTTGTGTTCAGAGGGCCTGTTCTGATCTAAAATCGCAGGACACCACCACTGAAGAGAGAAAAAGGGGAAGAGAAGAGAGAGAGAGAAGAGAAGAAAGAGAAGAAGAGAGAAAAGAGAGGGGAGAGAGAGGAAAGAGGAAATGCTTTTTTTTTCCAAGACAAGGGACAAAAATATCAGAAGACAACGTAGGGGGCACTGCACTCCGCTCCCCAACGTCACGTGGCAACTCTGTTTCACCGACTGCAAAAAAGGGGACCCCCTGTGTTCGCTGGCACATCACTTATCCACTCATCACCTGACGCTGACACAGACAACTTGAGCAGTGCAAGTACAGGCAAGACATTCACCAGTTCGCTGTCCGGTCTTTAACTGCACCCTACAGGTAAATTTTGCGTTCTTGTTTATCATACTTTTGTTTTCCTTTGGGGTTTTACTACATTTTTCAAGGGAAACGGTTTTTTGTAAAGAGGGGGAGTGAATTCAAACCCTTTGACTTTTTTTCTGTCAATGTTTTCCACACCAGTGTGCATGCATTGTTTGACATTGTCATCCAAACCCTCCCCTGCACACGTATCTAGCTATCTTGACCCCCCCCCCCCCCCCCCCCCCAAGGGAATTTATGTGTTTTTAGATTTTAAAAAGTTTTATTCGTATTTGAAATAGTTTTATTTTAAAATATTTTTCTTTCCCGAAAGGCCAAACTTTCACCTGTGTGAAAAAACGGGATTCAACTTGTGCAAGGTACTCTGCGTGCGAAGCAAAGGGGCCTTGGTTTATGTCATCCACAGACATCCAAGATGACGTCAAACTGATTAACTTCAGGGTTGAAAAAAATAGAACCACAAAAATGCTAGAAAGGCTTGAACATGCACAATTACAAACTCAGTCCTAGACTCCCCCCTCCCCCCCCCTGAAAAAAAGTGGAGCTAGATTCCTGTGTGCATTGAACGGGGTATGGGCTACATCAGGGGCTGCAGAATTTGGGGGATCCCGAAATAAAACACTGAAAGAACCACCTGAATCGTCCGCATAATGTGATGTACACTCCATGTATTTTTGATAGAAATATTTTAAAACTTAACCCAGGTCATTTTTTTATAAATCTAACGCAGGGCATTTTTTTTCTTCAGGACAAACAGAAACAAAACCAAAACCCCCTTTGGGTTTTAAACTCGCCCTTTTTTCTACAACACCATAACAGAAGTCTGATAAACATCTCCCCCCACCCCCCACCCCCCCTCCCACACACCACCACCAAAACCACCGAAACAACAGAAGCCTACATATCCCAACCCCCCCCCCCCCCCCCCCCCCAACCACACCATTTTGAAACAACAGAAGCCTATAAACATCTGCAACCACCACCACCGCCAAAAACCATCTGCACCAAAAAGGAACCAGTTCACAGTCTGCGCTTGCCACCTCCCACACTGCTGGGGGGGCGGGCCTCTACAGACTCCTTGCCACCTCCCCCCACACGTAGGGCGGGCACCTACAGACAGCTTGCCACCTCCCACACGCTGCAGGCAGGCACCACAGACAGCTTGCCACCCCCCCACACGCTGCAGGGCGGGCACTCTACAGACAGTTTGCCACCTACCCAACTGCTGCGGGGCCCGGCACCCCAACAGACACTTGCCCCCCCTCCACACTGCTGCGGGCAGGCACCTACAACAGACATCCTTCTTCCCCGGGCCCACAGATGAAACACCTTTCCTGCAAAAAGGCTCCACCCCATCCGGAAGGTTCGACATTCCCAAGGTGACCAAAACCCACCCCTTCCCCCCTCCCCCCTCCCTCACTTCAACTTCATACCCAACACCTCCTTCCCCCCTCGACTCTACAGAATTTTCATACTCATGCACCCCCCTCAACAGTCTACAAATTTTCATACTCATGCACCCCCCCCTTCGCCATCTACAAAAACTTCATACTCCTGCACCCCCCTCAACGTCTACGAATCTTCATACTTCCCCCCCCTAAACAGCCCAAACAGAACTCATACCCCAAGCCCCCCCCCCCCCTTAAAGTCTACAAAATTTTAATGATGAAGGGGGTAGTGAAAGAAAGAAGGAAGCCACATAACATGGAGCACAAGGAGTTTGGAAACGGGAAATGCCCAAGACAGGTAACTATTTTCGCTGTTTTATAATTTACCAGGATTTTTTTCTCATAGATTAACTGTAACAAGACATACCCTTTACTTTTTTTTTTCATTTGTTCGAAATAATTTTTTATTCTTTGCTACTTACCTGTTTTTTGTATGCCGTGATCGCATTCTTAGGTAGCCTTTACCTAGAAAAAATTAAACACCCCCCCACCCCCCCCCAAAAACCAAAATGTTCAAACAAATTTTTACAGTTTAATACACTGCATGACCCCCCCCCCTCCCCCCTCCCTCCTTCTCTCCCTCCCCCAACCCTCTTCTTTCCCATCCTTCCCTCTTTGTGTCTCCTCCATCCCTCTTTCTATCCTTCTCTCTTCCCCCTTTCCCTTTTCCATTTGCACTTTCTGTCTTTCCCTCTTTTACTTTTCTGCACCCTACCCCCCCCCGGGTTTTTTTTTCGATTTCCTTCTTTCCATGACATTTTTTTCTGTCCTATAAAATCTTATCAGTGGCAGTTATATTTATTTTTTTAATGGGTGAAAATTTTAAATTTTTTTACAATCGAAAATATTTAAGGCATCAACTGTCGTTTTTGTGGGCACTTTTTCATTTTTTTAAAATTAAAGTCAACAACCCTTTTTTATCTTTTGTTAGGGGGTATAGCTTAGGTTAGTGTTGCCCTTGGGGCCCCAACACCTGGACGGGGCCACCATTGATTCGCCCATTCGAGATTTTCCCCCGGATTAAACAGTACCAACTCGACCCCCCCCCCCCCCCAAACCCTTTTAGATCAAACACACACCGAAAGTCCCTGGTGCATTATGTATGCTGAACTCCCCCCCTCAAGTAAAGGGTTCTGTTTTTCGAAAGATCATTTCGGGGGAGTAGGAATGGATGATTTTAAAAATCTTACCCCCCCCCCCCCCCCAATAAAAAAAAACTCCAAAAAAAAACAACATAAAGGCATCATACAGTTTTTTCACCCATTCCGAATCGGAAATGCCACTATTTAAAAAGGGGAATAGAGGATTGCAATTTTGTACTCCTACCCAAGAAAAAAAAACAAATAACAAAAACGTTGCTAAAAAAGCATTTGTCCAAAAAGTAATGTCTATCGGAAAAAACTATATTCTGTAGCTTTTCTTCACTCCATTGTTTGGGTTTTCGGGTTTTTTTTTAAGGGGGAATCCCTACAAAATTTTTAAGTTTAAAAATCAAGAAAATCGACACCGTATTTGACAATCCCTTTATCAAACAATTACTGTAATTTTTAAAATAGCTAGCCACGGAACCAGCCCCGAACCACCAAACTGAAAAAGTGGGGAACTTTTCAAAGTCGGAGTTTTTCAAAAAAATGTCCACTGTCGCGAACACTTGTGTTGGGACTTGCACTGCTCGTTTCGTGTTACAACCGCGTTACTCGGATTCGATCATTGGGGAAAGTTGCTGGGCCCTGTTGTCTACCTTTTTTCTGGGGTAATAATTTCTCTGTTATTGAAAAGCCCAACAAAAATACGGCTAATTTTCCCCTCAATAGGGCGGCTGAAACGGATTTTGTGTGTCGTAATAAACTGTTGGGACTATAGGCTCTTTTTGTTGAAGAATTTAAGCACATAAGATTCTGTTCAGAAACTGTTTAGGGGAAAGGGCTTTTTTTCTTTTCGGAATTGGAAAAATTGTACAATCGGGGGTTAAATGGGGTTCGTTTTACCGGGGGCGCCACTTGAACTTCATGCTGGGAAAAATTTTTAGGTTGACACAATTTCCGTGAGGCGGTGCCAACAGCTGGCGCACATACACGCATCTTAAGGCACACCACCACCCACACACACACACCAACCCCAAACCACACACACACACACAAAACACAAAAACACACACACACAAAAACACACACACACACGACCGCTTGCACACATACTCTTTCAGGCACAAGCACGCACCCCACACGCACTATAATTTATTTTTGGTTTTTATTTGAGAATGTTTGTGGGTTTGGGTTTTTTCAACATTTCCCAAAAGTCATGGAACCCTTCTACCACAGAAGCTATACGACAACGCTGTCAGATACTGGGGGGACAAGACCCTGAACTATATATCCCATATTGATTTTTTTTTTTTTGGGCTATTTTTTTTGTCAAGGCCCTGTTAGGGGGGGATAAGAGGAGGGAAAAAGGAAAATTCAACAACCCAAGGGTTTGTTCACTTGGGGGTATGAATTTTAAGATGCCTCTCTTTAAAATAGGGATATTCCGTTTCCTTCGACGCGTATATTCATGCAACGGGGTTTCATACTTTTTGATCCCACAGGACTGTGCTCGAATCCGGGGAACGTTGGACGCTGCAACAGAATGCATCTATATGACATAGTGAAAACCCCAAACAGAAACCCTCCGTGGGAAACTTTAAGACATGAGCATTTGCGGAAAGAAAAACCCCTTAAATACTGAAAAGTAAGAGGTGAGCAGCAAATCCCCTGGGTTTTGTAGCCGCTGCCT
Source organism: Stramonita haemastoma (assembly GCA_030674155.1). NCBI lineage: Eukaryota > Metazoa > Mollusca > Gastropoda > Neogastropoda > Muricidae > Stramonita > Stramonita haemastoma. The sequence goes on from JASPKP010009053.1 coordinate 8,361, forward strand.
TACACAGCCCACGGGCATGTCCCTTAAAAGGAGGGCCGTGAAACGCGCGTTACATTGTTCACAAAAGGGAAGAGGCAAAGCGCATCTCCCAAAATTCCCCCAAAGCCTAACTCAATGTTGCTCCAAGTTCTGTCAGACTTTGGGCTTTTCTGTTGGACTACCCTGTCCACTTTCCGACTTTTGAGGGGAGTACTATTTCACCTGTGTAAAAACACCACCCTCGAAGCATCAGAAAAACTCATGCGGGGTTGTGACCCCATCGCCTGGTGTCCGAAAAAACCACCTCAACTTCAAGCAAACAACAGAGTTATGCAGGGTTAAGGGGGGGCGACTCTTTTCACCCGGTTCCCGTAAACACCACCCCGAAGCATCAAAGCTTACGGGGTTCGACCCTACACCTGGGTGCGAAAAAAACACCCCCCAAGGGATTTCCATGAGGGCAATGACCCCACAACTGGTGTCCAAAAACCCACCTACAAGGCATCGACAGGGTTTCATGAGCTTCGTTTCCCGGTTTCAAAAAAGCCGCCTACAAGACTTAAAAACTCATGAGGGGGGGGATGAGCCTGTCACCGTGTCCGTACACACCATGTTCACAACAAGGCTTTAAAAGGGGCCGTGGGGGGGCTGTATCCATCGGTTCCCGAAAACACCACTACGCTCGGGGTCACCTTTGTTCCAAACACCACCCTCACCTGGTGTCTAAAACACCATCTACGACCGATCACCTGGTGTCCGAAAACAAACCACCCCCACACTGGGGTCTAAAACCCCACTAGACCAGTCACCTGGTGTTCGAAAAAACCCCCGATCAAAAAGCTCATAAGGGGTTGTGGTTTGATTTAACCCCCCCCCCCCCTCCCCATCCTCCAGTTGTTTTTCCCAAACTGATAGACCCAAAATTTTCCCCCCCGAAAAAAACCATCTCATCAAAGCCCAAAAACCAAAGAAAAATTTTTACAAATGTTTTAAAAAAACTGAAAAAATTTCCCCTTTAAAAAGAATTTTGGGTAAAAACCCAAAAAATTTTTTGGGCAATGACTTTTTAAGGGAGAGTTCCTAAGATTTTTCTCTAGTGCCCAATTTCAGTCAGATAAATTTACCACTTTTAGGTAATGGAGAATATCAGATCAGAATTTGAACGTCAACGAATATGATGTATGTTTTTAGGGGCAGTGGAAATGGAACGGGAGTGTCAGTGATCTCACATTCCTAACCAAACCCGTCATCGGAAACCTTTTCAGTTTCAAAAAATTAAAAGGAACTGGAATCAAGTGCCCGTGACCTCACATTGCTGACACCAGTCAAAACAATCTTTCAAAGGTTTTGTGCCCCCATACTTGTTGATGTTTTTCTTCTGTCTTCCATCCCCGTTCCTGATTCTGTTTTTCGGGCCCCAGGCTTTCTAAAGTGTTAGAGATTTATTCAGCTTTCCTGACCGTTTTTATTTTTTTTCTCCCCCTGTTCTCTCTCCCCTTCTTCTCTTCCCCTCTCCTCTTCCCCCCGGCCCCTCCTCTCTCTCTCTCTCTCTCTCTCCCCTCTCTCTCTCTCACTCTCTCTTCTCTTTTCTTTTCCCCTTCCTCTCTCTCTCTCTCTCTCTCCGCTCGCTCGCTCCCTCGCTGTGTGCGTCTCTGTATCTTTCTCTTTTTCTTTTGGGCTTGCCCTTTTTCTCTCTTGTCCTGGGCTCTGTCTCGGGCTCTCTCTGTCTCTCTGTCCCCTGTCTCTTCTCTCTTTCTCTCTGTCTCCTCTCTTTGCTCACTCTCTCCCCTCTGTTCTCGCTCTCTCTCTCTCTGTCCCCTCTTGTCTTCTCTGTCTGTCTGCTCTCTCTCTCTCTGTCTCTCCCCTTTTTTCTCTCTTCTGTCTCTCTCGTCTCTCTCTGTCTCTCTCTTTTCCCCTTCTCTCTTCTCCCCCCCCCCCTCTCTTCTCTCCCCTCCCCCCTCCCCTTCCTTCTCCCCTCCCCCTCTCTCTCTCGCTCTCTCGCTCTCTTTGCTCTCTGTCCCCTCCTGTGTTTTCTGTCGTCCGTCTGTCTTCTCTCTTTCTCTCTCCCCGGGGCTCCGGGCCCCCCCTCTCTTCCCCTCTCCCCTTTCCCCTTCCCCTTCCTTTTCCCCCTCCCCTCTCCTCTCTCTCTCCTTCTCCCCCTTTTCCCCCTTTCCCCCCCCTCTCCCCTCTCCTCTAAACTCTCCCTTTGGATAGCCAAAATGGCAAAACATTGCACTCGCAATTTACGGCCGGGTTCGTTTCCCGGGTTTTTTTTCTTCGGGGGTTTAAAAATCATTTCTGACTCCACTCTCCCCCCAAAGTCCTTCGGATGAGACTTTAAAAAGGGGGCCCTTTGTGTGCGAAAAAAAAACGCAGAACTTTTAGCGCCCACGTTAAACCTGTTTTCCTTTTTTGTTTAAAAGTGGCCTTTTTGTGCGGTTTGGGAACGATAAAAAGATTTTCAAAAAAAACTGATCACACGGGG
>JASPKP010009055.1:5000-7500 GCA_030674155.1 Stramonita haemastoma
TCTGTCTGTCTCTGTCTGTATGGTGTGTGTGTATGTGTTTGTGTGTGTGTGTGTGTGTATCTGTCTGTTTCTGTCTGTCTGTGTCTGTATCTGTGTGTTGTCTGACTGCTTAAGTTGAGTATACTCAGGCACCCATGTGCACATACGTGCAAGTATGCATGCATACTCACTGTGACAACAAACATTATACAAAGACAATCACTTCATTTTTTTTTTTAAAAGACAGATTAAGCTCTCCAATTACTTCTAAAACTGCAATGAGGCATGAAGTATGAAAACAATACGCGAATACATGCACACCAGCACGTACACAAATTATTCCCAAACTGGAAAACGTGAAAACCTTTAAGACCTCTAGAGGTACGAACAATAACAAACAAACACTTGAGTGCAGCATCACAATGAAGCCAATTGTGATGGAGCTCTTCTGCACTCCACTCTACTTCTTTCTTATTCCCAGGGAGGCTAATTTCCTTCTGCACCATTCCATAGCAGTTTTATTTCTTTTAACAAAATATTTAAATAGTTTAGATATGTTTTTCAAGACATAGGAACTGTAGGAATCATTTTTTTTTGGTTACCAGAACAATGATAGTTTGCAAAGAATGGTCATGCAAGGAGTGAGAGGGAAAAGGGGGTGGGGGGACACAGACAGAAACAGACAGAAAGACAGACAGAGAGGGGGGATATACAGTCAGGCATACAGAGGATACTGAACAAAGTTATTTCTCTTCTGACAGAAATCTTCCTAGAAATTGAATATTCACATGTCAGTCTGTGGGTATGCAATATTTCATTTGCTTACTTTTTATAAGGAAATGAGCCTGTCATGTAGTAATAAAACACTCTATCTATAATGAAAACCAATAGTCCTAATGTCAAAATCAGTCAGCTTTGTATCCAACTCAGTCTGTGTTTCTTGTTACACAGCAGATCTCAAATAAGATACAGAAAACAGAAAAAGAGAGCAGAGTCAAAGACAGCAGACAAAGAGATACAAATAAGCAGACAGACACATGAGCAGAGAGAGAGAGAAATCATCAACAAATGCACACAGACAAAACACCAACAGACGCAGTACAGACAGACAGACAGACAGACAGACAGACAGACAGACAGACAGACAGACAGACAGACAGACAGGCAGTGACATACAGACAAATCATCAACGAACCTACACAGACAAAACACCAACAGACGCAGTACAGACAGACAGACAGACACAGACACACACAGACACACACAGACATACAGACAAATCATCAACAAACGCACACAGACAAAACACCAACAGACGCAGTACAGACAGACAGTCAGACAGACATCAACAGACAGACAAAACATCATCGAATCATTGCCAAAAAAAGCTGGACACCCAATCAGAGATCAAGGGTGGTGACCACCCTGTCAGCTGATTGCCTCATTGGCACACAGGGCCCAGGTAATCCCCTACCAAAGCTGACTATTTGAACTAGCCCTGCGCTGCTAGTGGCCAATTACTCGCTCCACAGAATACCTCAGTGCTGTTGTGCAGACGACAGCAGCAGCAGTAACAGCAAAAGCAGCAGCAGCAAACAGTATTTATTTATTTAGTCATCTATTCTTTCATATCAAGGATAATGGAATAAGCACTCATGTGTTTTTTTTATCCAGTCCTGTGTGCATGCAGTTTTGTAAATCATGTCATCTGTTCCCACCGGCACACAATGGCCTACTCTTACGAAAAGTGGAAGAGGATTTAACATGTGCGCAAGATGTTCTGCGTGCATTCGCACACGGGGCCTTGGTTTACAGTCTGATCCGAAGGACTTTTGGGGAGAGTGGAGTCAGCACTGATGTTAACTCCAGCGGAAAAAATCCCCCCGAACGGGAGTTGAACTCGGGTCATCAAATTGCCAGCGCAATGTTCTGATCATTATGCTATCCCGTCCCCTTAGTAGAAGAAGCAAGCAGTACTGGCCAAAACTTGCCCCTTGTGAACTACCTAAGTCAAGGTGACTTTAAATGTAGTTTTCAGCAAATTAAAATTTTATGTAGTTGAGTGGTGGTAGGTTGTAGAAGACAGCAACAAAAAGATGACAATTTGTGTTAGTCATTCATGAGCAGTCAGGGAACTGTTTCAACACGATACACACACACACACCACACACACACACACACACAACACACACACACACACACACACACACACACACACACACACACACACACACGCACACACACACACACACACGCACGCACACACGCACACACACACACAACAGAGGAACGGATGTCAAAATGTACGCCAAATACTCCTCTGAGACAGAGTCTGGCCGCCTATAATAATGGCAAGGTACTTAAAAACAGTCCTGCCCAGAAACTTATCCAATATACACCTACAAACTCACAGCAATTCCCAGGTGGGATGAGTAAGTCAGAGCGCTAAATTATTCTAGGTGACCTTCTTAAGATGTTAAGCTGGGGAACGTACAACAACAACAACATCAATGCTGGTTCT
>JASPKP010009056.1:0-2500 GCA_030674155.1 Stramonita haemastoma
ACCACCCAACCCAAACCCCCACACCACACCCCCCCCCACACCCCCCACCACAACCCACCCCAACCCACACCACCCAACCAACCCCCACAACACAACACACCAACCACCCCCACAACCCCCAACCACCCCCCCCCCCACCCCACCACCCCCCAACCCACCCCCCACCCACACCCCCACACCCACACACACACCCCAACCACCCCACAAACCCACCCCCCACCCCACACCAACCCCCACCAAACCCACACCACACCCCCAAACACCAACACCCCACACACAACAAACCACTACAACAAACCACACACACCCACCACCACCCCAACCCCACCAAAACCCCACACCACCACACCCACCCCCCACCCACACCACCCCCCACACCACCAACCCACACACCAACCCAACCCCACACAACACAAACAACACCCACCCACAACCCACAACACACAACACCACACCAACACACCACAAACCACACCACACACCACCACAAACACCACACCACACACACCACACACCCACCAACACCAACCACACAACAACACACAACACACAACACCACACACCCACACCAAACACACCACACACACAACACCACACCAACCACCCACACCAACACTCACCACACCACACAAACCACAACCACACCACACCACCCCACCCACACCACACCACACACACAACCAACACCACACACATAAACACCAACACACACCACCCCCACCAAACACACACACCACACACCACACCACAAACCACACCAACACCACACCACACACCAACCACCACACCACTACCACACCAAAACACCACACACCAATCACAAACACCACACCACACAACACACACAACCCACACACACACCCACACCCACACCACACCACCCACACCACACACACCCACAACACACACCAACACCCACCACACCCATCACCACACCACACAACACACACACCAACACACAACACACCATCACACACCCACACCATAACCACACCACTACACCAACACACACCAACACAACACCAACCAACACCTCACACCACACCACCCCACTCACACACACAACCCACACCACACACACACCACACACCACACCACACTACACTAACACACAACCCACACCACAACCACATCACACCACTCCCAACCACACCATCCACAACACACACCACCACACACCACCACCCACAACCACACCACAACACCACACCCACACAAACCAACACCAACAACCACAACCCACTACCAAACACACCACACACCAACAACACACACACAACACACACACACCAACCACACATCACACCAACCATCACCACACCCACACACCCCACCACCACCACCACAACACCCACACCACACCACCCCACACCACACCCAACCACACCCACACCACACACCAACACCACACACCCTACCCACACACACCAACACACACCAACACCACAACCACACCACACCAAACACCACACACACCACAACCACACCACACACCACACACACCACTACACCCACACACACCACCACCAATCACACACCACATACCAACCACACACCACACACAACACCACACCTCACACACCACACCCAACACACCCACAACCAACACAAACCACACACCCACCACACAAACCACACCACACACAACACACCCACAACCACACACACCACCCACCCAACACCACAACACACACACCACACACACACCCACACCACACCACACACACACCACACCAAACCACACACACACCACACACCACACCACACCAACACACCTACAACCACACCACACACTACACACCACACCAACACACACAGCACCAACCACACCCCACCACAAAACACTACACACACCAACACCACACCACACACACCTACACCACACCAACACCACACCACACACACACCACCCCACACCCACACCACACAACACCTACCACACACCACAACACCACACACCACATCACACCACCACAAAACACCAACACACACTCACAACCACACACCACACCCACCTACACCAACACCAACCACATCACACACACACACCACCACACCACAACCACACCACACACCACCACAAACACACACACCAACACACACACACCACACACACCACACCACACCACAACACCACACATCACCCCACACCACACCTACACCACACACACACCACACCCCTCCACCACACACCCACACACCACACACAACCACACCTACACAACACAATCCCAACTACACACACACCACCAACACACACACCACAGACCACACACACACACACCAACACACCACACCACACACAAAACCACACCAACTAACACACCACACTCCACACACCCACACACCACAGCACACACACACCACACACACCACACCACATCACACCCACCACACACACACCACCCACCACCCCACACACACCGCACCATACCACACCACACCAACATCACACCAAACACACACACACCCACACACACCCAACACACCACACCACACC
>JASPKP010009057.1:0-10816 GCA_030674155.1 Stramonita haemastoma
GTGTGTGTATGTGTATCACTGTATGTGTGTGTGTGTGTGTGTATGTGTGTGTGTGTGGTGCGTGCGTGCATGCGTGCGTGTGTGTGTGATGTGTATCACTGTATGTGTATGTGTGTGTGTGTGTGCAACATGTTTTAAAAGGTGTAGTATAGGTCACGTAGGACTGTTCTCGCCTGTTTACGTGTAGCTTGTGTTTATCGACGGGGGGGGGCAGCTTTGGTAAATGTCATTTTGCTTGCTTGCCTTAGGCCTTGACGCTGGTAGGGAGAAGAGACTTGAGGGAAAAAAAGGAAACTATTTGGTGTGTGTGGTGTGTGTGTGTCAGGCCTGTCTTGTTTTCTCGCTTGTGTGTTTACCCTGGCTCATTTCTGGTATGCTTGTGTGGTGGTGGGGTGGGTGGGAGGAGGGGGTGTTTAAAGTTGTGTGTGTGTATGTGTGTGTGTGTGTTGGGGGTGGGTGGGGGTCGTGAGGGGTGGGAGAAAAGAAAGTTTGTGTGTTCAATTTATTCTTCTTTTTTTTTTTCAATTCGTCAATTTTTTTTTAAAAATTCGTTAAATTCCAGGATAATGAAAAAAAAAATCATTTTTGGTGGGTTTTTTTTTTTTTTTTACATCCAGTCCCCTGTGTGCATGCAGTTTTGTCAAATTTTGTCATTTTGTTCCCCTGACACAAAATGCAATGGCCTACCTTTCTGCAAGATGAAACAGGTTTGAACATGTGCTTAAGATTGTGTACCACTTTTAAGTCATGGCAGAGTTCTTAGCCTGAAATTTGGGCTGCTCTCCCTGGGTACAGTGAGTTGCCACAAGAGCAGCACCACCCATTGTTTTTTTTTCTTTTCCTGTTGCATGTGTATTTGTTTCCTCATAAGAGTGGGGTTTTTTTTCAAACAGAATTTTGCCACGGACAATTTTTGTTGCTGTGGGTTCTTTCACGTGCACTAAATGGTTTTTTTGCACATGGGAACTCAGTTTTATAGTCTTATCTGAAAGGCTAGCACCCCAGACCAAACTCACAGTGTATTGGATAGGGGAAAAGTTTCAGGCTCAAGTGGGGATTGAACCACTGCAACACCTCGAACCCCGGATTTAATGCTTTCTAGGCAGGTGTGTTACCTGTAGACCACTGATCCACTAACATGTTCTGCATAGGTTTACAGACAGCGTGTGTGTGTCTGTGTATGTGTGTATGCTGTAGTCGAGAAAGTACCCGTGTTTGCATTGCAATGGGTTTTTCTTTTTCTTTTTTTCCGAATCAGTCTCTGTATGCTTGTAATTATCTGCTTTAAATATTCTGAATGTGTATGCACGTGCACAAGCTGATGCAAATAAGTATGAATGTCTTATTTTTGATTTATGATTTTTTTGTTTTAAATGAATATAATTATGTGTGTCTTTCTAGTCTATGGTCTCTACTATATTGGTGTGTGTGTGTGTGTGTGTGTGTGTGTGTGTGTTAAAATTTTTATTTTGAAGATACCTCAGAATGTTTAAACAAACATCAATTATAGCTTCTCTTCGTGGTTTTCTCTGTGTGTGTGTGTGTTGCATGTGTGTGCACGTGCGGTGTGTGTGTACATTCGAATTTGCTAAAACTATAAATTGTTATTGATTGCCTGTGTGTTGTGTAGGTTGAGTGCAAGCGCTTTGATTTGTTTTTTTACAAGATATAGCGCTATAAAATTCCATGATATCATTATTATTATTGTTATTATTTGTGTGTGGTGTGTACACATTATCATTCTTATCAACTTTCATGTGCCTGTCAGTGTTGCAATGACTAGATTTCCATTCTTATATGCCTCTCAGGGGGAGTTGTAATTGCCCTTCCTGGGATGATTAAAGTACTCTTGGTTTGACTTGACTTAGTGTCATTTGGCTTGGCTTGACTTGGTTTAGTTTTGGTGCGCATACACACACATGCGCACACACACACACACACACACACACACACACACACGCATGCACGCAGGTGCGTGCGCTCGCACACACACACACACCCTATGGACAAAAAAAAATTGCAAAGGGAAGCAACAAATGGTAAACTGTGCTGCCTATGATCTAGAGTGCTGTTTCAAGTTAGCTCCCTTGTCATGTATACTGTATCTCCTGTTACATTTCACAATTTGATTTGATTTGATCTATTCTTTTATATCGAGGATAATGGAATAAGCACTCTTGTGCTTTTTTACATCCAGTCCCCGTGTGCATGCAGTTTTGTAATGTCATCTGTTCCCACTGGCACACGATGGCCTACAGATCCTGTGCCTGTTTTTTCCTTTGGTTTTTAGTTTGTGTTTTTTTTTTCCCCTTTAAATCTTTTCTTTTATCGTTTTCTTTATATTTATGTTTAAAATGTTCTGTCCTTATTCAGGTTTTAAAGAAAAGATTGTTCGTAAAATCATCTTGCCTCACCCAGAAATTTCCCCTTTTCTGTCACTCTCTTTGTTTCTTTTTCTTTAGTTTCTGTCAAATGTCTCCCTCCCCCCCCCCCCCCTCTCCTCTCTCTCTCTCTCTCCTCTCTTCTCTCTCTCTCTCTCTCCTCTCCCCTCTCTTCTCTCTCTCTCTCAGTTTCTGTCTTTCTCCTTGCCTTTCTATCCTCTTTCTTTCTTTCTTTCTTTCTTTTTTTTCTGCCTTTTTTGTCTTTTCTCTTTGCATTTTTTCAAGCAAATTGACAACTTTTTTTCCTTCTCCTTTTCAGGTGTTATATGACATGGTGCCTGTATAGTTTTTTGTTTTTGGTGGTCAGGTACTGTAGGGATGAAAGTGAAAACATAGAAAAAGAAAATTAAAAATAATAATTAAACAAAAAATGATTGGATACATGGGATGGGTACAGGATGTCCGGACATTCTGCAGTGTTTAGTCACCTATTGGATTTTTCAAAATGTATTCTTGTTTTGGGTTTTTTTGTTGTTTGTCCTTTCTTTTAAATTTTATTTATTTATTTTTATTCTTTTATATTGAGGATAATGGAATAAGCACTCATGCACTTTTTTTTTTTTTTTTTTACATCCAGTCCCCATGTATATACAGGTATGTCAATCTTGTCATCTGTTCCCACCGGCACACAATGGCCTACTCTTACGAAAAGTGGAACGGATTTAACGTGTGCGCAGAACAAGATGTTCTGCCTGCGTTCGCACTCGGGGCTTCGGTTTATTGTCTCTCCGAAGGACTTTTAGGGGAGAGTGGAGTCAGCACTGATGTTAACTCTAGGGGAAACGCTTTATGTAACCTGGGGATGATAAATTAAGGGGAATGGCTGGCGTCCTCAGCACAGCCCTGGTTTATTAGCCATAGGGAAATGAAATTATTAAGGTGCTTTGTCATTTTAGAATAGTGTAGGTGTTTTTTTTTTCTTGTTTGACAGTGTTGGATGTTTTTTGTTGTTGTTTTTTTTTCAGGGACTTGAAGGTGTTGGTTTTGAAGTTAAAAGTGAAATTAGGGAGCCCACTGAAACTGAATGAGGTGACAGCCCAAATATGGCTTTCATGGTCTGCAAGGCTACAAACAACATGGAATGAAAACCCCAGCTACTATACCCATGTATCCATATCTTTTCCACAGGGACTAGGGGAGCTTATCCTTGCTAGGGGGACGGGATAGCCTAGTGGTCAGAACATTGTGCTCCGCAATTTGCGACCTGGGTTCGATTCCCGTTCAGGCAGGGACAAATTGCCTCCTATCGAATGGAAAGCTGCATGTCAGGGATAAGCGTCATCTCCATCATTCCTCGAGGGAAGGAACATTTCAGCCAACCACCTCATGCTCAAAAGAAACACTGGCTCCCAGTTCAAGATGGCAGGTTCAACAGAACAGCAGATAGTGTTTCTTTCAACAGCAGTCACCAGTCGGAGAAGCAAAAGACACTGAATGCAAGGCAGGTTTTATTCCAGCCGCCGGGAAGACAGTCCTCAGGGTCAACTGCAGGGCGGCAGGTCATGGACAAGGCAGCCCCGAGGGAGCGTGTCATCACAGCCCCCTATGCGGGGGTCCAGGCAGCAAACAGAGGGCCGCCTGCTAGCTACCCCTACACTGCCATGAGGGACAATGGGCAGAGAGTGCAGAGAAATCCTGCTGGCCGAGCAAACAGAAAAGAGGAGGGCAGTGTTCCAGTCAGTCCAGGACCTTACCCTGCAGTAAAGCCGCAAAACAGGGAGAATGGCCAGCCCCAGCAGAATAATTGTCTTTGTGAAAGATGGGAGCAGAAGATTCCAGTATCCCCGGGTCAAAGCCGCAAGTCTGATGTGTGTGTGTCTATGGTCAGCAGCAAAATGGAAAGTACAGTGCAGGCACAGCCACAGGAGGTCATGTCACGACCATAAAAGAGACACACCCGAGGGAAACAGAAGACTTGGTGTGACACATCATCTTCCTAGTGAAGATGTCAATATGACAAAGACGAAGGACCATAGTAGACAGACTGAAGACAGTGACAGAGATAAGCCCGATGTACAGAGGACAATGAAGAAGTCAAGTTACAAGGAAGATACAAATATGGTAGAGAACAATGAAGAAGACAGTGACAAAGAAGATACAAATACAGTAGAGGACACTGAAGACATACCTGATAACTATGAGAGCAGTGTCAACATGTCTGACAAAGAAGGTGAAGACGACACGTTTAGCAGGAGAGGACATAAACAGCATAAAGGGACAGATAAAGATAATAAAAATGACCTTTCAACAACCCTTGATAACATTCACGTTAAGTTCAAGATAATTCTGAAGAATTAAAGACTGGTTTTTAACCTACCTTTTTTTCTTCAAAGCACTTCAGAAAGTTGTTCTGAAACAGCTAAACAGCCACCTTTATTCCAATAGTCTGCTTCCTCCTTTTCAGTCTGCCTATTGTTCTAATCACAGCACTGAAACCATGGTAGTCCACACCTTAGATACGCTTCTGCTTGCATTTGATGCAGGAAAAATCTCCCCTTTGGGCCCTTCTGGACTTATCTGCAGCTTTTGACACTATAGACCACTAAATTCTTCTCTCCCGACTTTAAAAAATATTTAGTATAAATAGCATAGCTTTCACATGGTTTCTGTTGTAACCTTAGGGACCGATCCAGACAGTTATCCTAAACAATCAAAACCTGTGAAACTTGAATGTGGAGCCCCACAGGGTTCAGTTCTAGGGCCAGTTCTCTTCCCTGTCTAAACTGCTCCACTTTTCGTCTATAATAAACCGTCATCAGATCAGTCATCATTTTTATGCCGACAGTTCTCAAATTCAAAGTGGTGAAACTCCTGAAAATCTGTCCTTCCCCTTGACAAAATGTCCTACTGTCTTCAAGAAACTAAAAACTGGATGATTCAAAGCAAGTTACAGCTGAATGCTGATAAAACTGAAGCCAATGCTCTAGGAACAAAACATTAATAAACATTGCACTGTTGCGTGCTAAGTGTGTATATGAAGGAAGGGGTGAAGCGAAAGAGACCTTTTTTTCCTTGTTATTTTTTTATGGACCTGAAATGTTTCCAAAACATTTGTCCAAAATTTGGTTTCGATGAGTAAAACAAGCTACATATTGTTCAAAAGCAGGCAAACCAGATTTTCAATCTTTCTTGTTTTTTTTGCTTGCTTATTTTCTGTTTTTTTTATATTTGTTTTTGGTTTGTTTGTTTTTCTTTTTTGTGGTTGATTCAGTTGGGGGATTTGTTTTTCTAGTTAGATGGCTTGATAAAAAAAAAAAAGCAAATCTATTGCATACTCAATGTACCATTTGGAAATAAAATTTTGACTTTGACATTTAACTTGTCTTCAACATTCACACAAGACACATCCACAGAAACAGACACATCCACAGAAACAGTTAATGACACACATACACTTGTTTCATTTTTTTTGCTGTTTTTTGTTTGATTGGTTTGTTGTTGTTGGTTGTTGTTTGTTTTATTTGTTTAAAAAATTTTTTTTTTAGAAAGAGGCTTGATGGGAAAAAAAAAAAGCTAATTTATTGCTTACTCAATGTATCATATGGAATAATTTTTAAATTTCCACACACACACACACACACACACACACACACACACACACACACTCTTATTCAATGTAGATTAGCAAGTAAAAGCAACAGGTAACTATTTTTATTATCCAGTACTTATGGTTTGACTTACATTTTTATTGCACAAATAAAGGAAAATAACTGACAATCAAAGAATGTGAAAAGAAAGTGACAAAATATGAAAGATCAGTCACTCCCGTTTACTGCAAATTCTGGGTAAAATATCATAGAAAAAAACACTCAATATCCTGTTAAGTATATAAAACCACTTATTGAATTTAGCAACAAAATGACACAAAACATGATCTCTATAATAGTATATAAAACTAGTGTTACGTGTCCTCTAAAGACTGAAAAAGATTTTTTTTTTCAAAATGCATAAACTGAAAAGCCATAGCCTAGTTGATCTACAATGGAAGCATATATAAGACGGCGGAACGGTGTAACTCTCGAGGTCCGAAGTCAGAGGGCTCAATAAAGTTACCGAAACAACACGTGATGGTATAGTGTTGTTAAACCATCGGCGAATATTGTGTACATGAAAGATGGCACTATGTTCGTTGTGCGGGTTGGTAATATGTTGTCCCACTGGCGTCCTTGACCTTTTTGTTTTGTTTTGTTTTTGTTTTAGGCTTGTACGGTAGGCTAGCCTACCCCGAAGACAACATTTTCGACGCCCAAGCAAATTCGACCACCGGCCTCGTTAGCAACACTAACCTTTCCTCTCTTTCAAGACAAAGATTTGTCCAGCCTATATTTATCTAAAGAGGGATTCTTAATAATGAAAATGATGTAGCTTGGAAGTATTTACTGTAAACGTGCATCCATATAGTGAGATAAAATCGCGATTCATGACACCCGTCTCGCTGGCGGCCATTTTGAACTAAAAAACCCTCTCTGGCGGCCATTTGAACTAAAATCCGATCTTCCGGCAAAATCTAGGCCTACCTCAGCTTTAGAGTTTTTGATTAGGGCCTAGCCTAACATTTCTTTTTTGTCGAGTAGAAGCTAGTTATGGAAAAAGACAGTTTTGTACGTGCATAAATCATTGATCTGTGTAAAGATGGCTACATCTATGCTTTATGATCATTTAAATGAAGACTTTCTCAGTATTTAACACAGTCTCTCTTCCCTCTCTCTCTGGCTCTCTCTCTCTCTTGTTTGTTTGTTTTAGTCGAACTATAGTTCTTGTTTTAGTCGAATTATAGTCCTTTCCAGATTTCTCTGATATCAGGACTGTAGTCAGAAGCCAGAAGTCAGAGGTCCCACGCTCCGGCAAGTTCTCCCACTTCAGCACCTCGCACTCACTCCTCACTCAGTCCCATGTCCCAAAGGACGTAGGGGGACATGAAGAAAGACGCAACAGAGATCTTTTTCCATGCTTCACGATCCTGTGTGGCTAGTAGGAGGTGTTGCAGGGGTTGGGCGGTCAGTCTTTGATGTTGTCAACCCATGATTTCTTTTGGCGGCCTCTTCTTCTCTTGCCCTCGACTGTTCCTTGCAGGATGGTTTTTGCTAGGGTTGTGTCTTGTGGTGTGACCAAACCACATCAGCTTTCTCCTCTTTATGGTGGAGAGCAAAGGCTCTTGGGGGCCCACACGCTTTTTGATTTCTTCTTTCACATAGTTATTGGTCTTGTGTTCTTTGTATGATAATTTTGAGGAGTCTTCTGTGGCACTTGTTTTTCGAATGCTTGGATTCTCCTCTCTAACTCTGCTGTCAGAGTCCATGATTCACAGCCATATAGGAGGATAGATATCACGAGGGATTTGTAAAGGTGGTATTTGGTGCAGAAGCTGATGTTGTTGCTTCTGATGATCTTCTCGAGTCTGACTAGAGCAGATGTTGCTGTTGCAATGCGAGCTTTCACTTCATTGTTTGATGTGCCATCTTTTGTTAGATGGAGCCTAAGTATTTGAATTGGCTCACCTCTTCTAGTGTTTCTCCATTCATCTTTATTTCCGTGATGTCATTACTCGCGCTGTTGACCATGATCTTTGATTTCTCTGTACTGACCTCCATGCCGTATGCGCTCGCTCGATCTGTTAAATTGTCTGTGAGGATTTGCAGTTCTTGTTTGCTGCTGCCCATGAGGTCAATGTCATCTGCAAATCTGAGGTTGCAAAGGGGTCTTCCACCAATGGAGATGGAAGTGTGGGGGTTTTGCAGTGTCTCTGTCATGATGTTTTCGAGGAAGAGGTTGAAGAGTACAGGTGAGAGAAGGCAGCCCTGGCGAACCCCAACCGTGGTCTTGAAGAACTCGCCCACGTGATTATTCATAAAAACTGCACTTTCTGCGTTCTCGTACAGAGCTTTGATGACTTCAATTAGACAGCTGTCAATGTTGAAGTGCCTGAGTACTTGCCAGAGGCCGTCATGCCATACCCTGTCAAAGGCCTTTTTGAAGTCTATGAAATTGTGGTACAAGTCTTTTTGGTGTTGGAGATGCTTCTCTATCAGAATTCTCAGATTGAAAATTTGTTCCATTGTGCTGCGTTTTGGTCTAAAGCCCGCTTGTTCTTCTGCCAGGAGTTTTTCCGCTTGGTTTTTCAGCACCTCGGGCCACCCCAAAAATGTTACAATTCTTTAAGCAAAATTCATGCACCGCATATACAATATGCAACATACATACATTACATGATTCACATATATATACTTGACTTGAATTGACTTGACATTGTCAACGGTTGAGGCCTGTTAAGGCCTGTTCATTGTTCTTCACATGCATCCACTTTCACTTGCATGCGTGGCTAGAGCAGAAAGTGGCATAGATGTAAGTAATTATAATGAGAATTTTATCATAGATCATTAGGTGGTCAAAATAGATAGGAGGATCAGGAGGGGCGACAGAGGGCAGACAGCCCCCCCTGACCCCGACACTCCTGTTTCATATTCTAATCTTGCACTCCGGGTTATAAACTGTTGGTAGTTCCCTCCAGTGGGACTAGTAGGCCTCAGTCAGTCGGTGTCCACTAGGGAATTCGCGCCAGAATAAGGTCATTATATGACGAATTTTGTTCAGAGACAGTTTATAAGTTTTCATAGATGATCTGATTAACTTTTATACCCCCCTCTCCTCCTCTGGAAAATCTGTCATCAATGTTGATGTGGGTTATATTGGGATAATTTGTCACCGAAGCCAACGGATTTTAACATGTTTAGGATACCATTTTCTGTTGTGAGCTCTCTGTCTCTGTCTTTTTGTCTGTCTGTCTGTCTGTCTCTTCTCTCTCTCTCTCTCTCTCTCTCTCTCTCTCTTCTCTCTCTCTCTCTCCTCCTCTCTCTCTCTCTCTCTCTCTCTCTCTCTCCTCTCCTCCCCTCTCTCTCTCTCTCTCTCTCTCTCTAGTATTGGGTAAGAGCCACCCAATACAAGAAATCAAAAATGTTCAATCTTTTTAGCATGGGATGGAAAGTTATCAAACTCGCTTTCTTGTGGACAGCTCCTTGGGTTAACCTATCCACCTAGACAGCTAAAGAGAAATAGAATAAACGTAAAGGTGTCCCATAACCTATGTGCTCGTAGGAGAGCGAGGCATCAAGACCCCACTTCTCTAGGGGCCACATATTGAGGGCGGCGCCCATCTCCTCCCTCCTCCCTCGTTGCTTTGCCCTCCCAGACCCTAAAGAGGGCAGGTACCCATTTACAGCTGGGGGAACTGTACTGAAGCGAAGGTGCGCAAACGGTCACCCATCCAGTTGGTAACCACGCTCGATGCTGCTTGACCTTGGCTGGGGGAAAATGAGTGCTCTGACCACTGAGCTATCCCGTCCCCTCAATTATACTGAACGCAAAAAATATAATGATTTATCTAAAAAAAAAAAAAAAAAATTCAACAAAACCCGACACGACCAGACAGGTTTTGTGCAAAATAAATTCAGAATTTCCCCGCCTTAAAAAAACTAAATCACTGCAACATATGCATTTTATGAATTTTTTATCTTTCACAGAAGATGAAGCCACATTGTAAATAAAAATCTTCAGACAGATTCCAATGACATAGGAATGGACAGGAATGTCTTTTAAGGACACACACACAAAAATAAATCTAACTGACTCGGACGTCAAAAAGATATGCTGGAAAATATGTGAACGTGATGGATGTATGGGTTACCAAAGCCTCAACCCTTATTTGCGTAGACTTGAATAGTCGGTATTGGGAACATGGTAAAACGCTTTTTTTGAAAAGAGGCTTTCATGCCTGTCTTTGGTGGTTGACGAAAGACCGTTTGTTTCTTGTTAGTTTTTTGATCTTTTCTTCTTGAAGTAACTTGGCCTTCATGACAGAGAATTTCTGGTTCTGTGTTTTGCACTGAGAAGTGAACTCAGGGCTTGTAGGACAGAATACTCCACAAAAAGCCAAATTTGTTGTTGGAATTTTTTTGGGGGAGGGGGGGGGGGTCCTTTGGGTTTTTGGTCTTGTTTTTTAGTCATCACAATTTAGACATTCTTCATTCATTAAGGGCGGGATGGCTCAGTGGGCAGAGCACTCGCTTTCTCCCAAGTCAAAGTTAAGCAGCATCGAGCGTGGTTACCAGTTGAAGGGGTACCTTTTGCGCGCCTTGGCTTCAGTACAGTTCACCCAGCTGTGAATGGGTACAAACCCTCTTCAGGTCAGGGAAGGTACAGCAGCGGGGAGAGGAGATGGGTGCCGCCCTCAATATGCTGGCCCCTAGAGAAGCTGATTGTTTCTGATGCCTCGCTCCCGCAGGACCGCCTAGGTTATGGGACACCACCACTCAGGGCCCATACCAAACGCTTTGTCAATTGTTGATGTAAGCGAAGTATCAAGGCCTACATTGAAATGT
>JASPKP010009058.1:0-10813 GCA_030674155.1 Stramonita haemastoma
TTGGGACATGAGTAGGGCTGCTTTTTGTTGAAGAATTTAAGTGCAGATGATTCTGTTCAGAAACTGTCATACCGGAAGGTCTGTTTTGTCTTTACGGAATTAGATATCGGTATGTCGGCTTGAAATGGGGTTCGTTTTACCGGGTGACGCACACTTGAATTTCAGTGCTGGTAAAAATTTGAGAGTGACACATTTCCGTGAGCGCGTGCGAACACGCGCGTGCGCACACATACACGCAAGTACGCACGCACACACACACACACACACGCACGCACGCACGCACGCACGCACGCACCCACTCGCTTACACACATACTCTTTCAGGCACACACACACACGCACCACACACGCACATATAATTTATTGTTTGATTAGAGAATGTTTGTGTTTGCTTTTATCATCAGACATTTCCCAAATGTCATGGAACCTTCTCACTACAGAAGCTATGACGACAACGCTGTCAGATGAACTGGGGAGACAAGACCTCTGAACTATATGTCCACATGATTGATTATTTTGTTTTTTTTGTCTAATTTTCTTTTTTGTCAAGGACCCTGTTAGGGAAGGATAGAGGATGGAGGAAAAAGGAAACCTTCAAGGCCCTGAAGGGCTTTGTTCACTTGGGATCTGAGATTTGAAGATGCCTTCGTCTTCAAAATAGGGATATTCCGTTTCCCTCGCACGTGTAGAATTCATGCATAGGGTTGCGTACTTTCAGATCCCACAGGACTGTGCTCGAAGTCCGGTAACGTAGTGGACATGTCTGCAACAGAATGCAGTCTATATGACATAGTGACCACATCAGAAACCCTTCGGGGAAGACTTGAGAGAGCAGTGAGCATTTGCGGAAAGAAAACCCACTTAATATACAGTGGAATGTATAGAGGTGAGCAGGCAACTTCACCGGTTGTGTAGCCGCTGCCTTACACAGCCCACGGGCATGTCCCTGAAAAGGAGGCTCTGTGAAACGCGCGTTTACATTGCTCACAGAAGGGAAGAGATGCAAAGCTCATCTCCATATCCCCCCATGCTATAACTCAATGTTGCTCCCGAAGTTCTGTCCGACTTGTGGTCTTTTCTGTTGGACTACCCTGTCCACTGCCGGACTTTTGAGGGGTTGTGACTTTGTCACCTGGTGTGAGAAAACACCACCCTCGAAACATCAGAAAAACTCATGCGGGGTTGTGACCCTATCGCCTGGTGTCCGAAAACACCACCTGCAACTTCAAGGCATCAACAGAGCTTAAGCAGGGTTAGGGGTTGCGACTCTTGTCGCCTGGTGTCCGTAAACACCACCCTCGAAGCACCATAGCTCATGCGGGGTTCTGACCCTATCACCTGGTGTGCGAAAACACCACCCACAAGGCATTACTCATGAGGGGCAATGACCCCATCAACCGGTGTCCGAAAACACCACCTACAAGGCATCGACAGGGTTCATGAGCTTCGTTACTTGGTTTGCAAAAACGCCGCCAACAAGACCTTAAGAAAATTCATGAGGGGGGGTATGAGCCTGTCACCTGGTGTCCGTACACACCATGTTCAACCACAAGGCTTCAACGGAGCTCGTGGGGGGCTGTGACTCCATCTGGTGTCCGAAAACACCATCTACGACTCGAGTCACCTGGTGTCCGAAAAGACCACCCTCACCTGGTGTCTAAAACACCATCTACGACTCGAGTCACCTGGTGTCCGAAAACACCACCCTCACCTGGTGTCTAAAACACCATCTACGACTCGAGTCACCTGGTGTCCGAAAACACCACCGATCAACAGAGCTCGTAAGGGGTTGTGGTTCGGTCACCCCCCCCCCCCTCCTCCCCAGTCCTCCAGTGTTTCCTAAACAGACAATCTTTGTCACTCTGTCCAATCCTTCGTGTCACATGGGTCCTAATCCGGTATTTACAAGTCGTCATGTGGATCATATAGGAAGGAAGTCTTTAGAATCCTCTTCAGGGGTGAGCACATCATCTGGGCTGCGGAACATACTCCAGGAAGAATTTGCATGCGTACGTATTTTGAAGACTGTGCAGCTACAGTTGAACAGCTGCTTATCTATAGGCAATATTAGTGATTTCTTTCTAGTTAATGTCTCTGTATGTCTGTCTGTCTCTGTCTCACTGTCTCTCTGTCTCTGTCTCTCTCTCTCTCTCTTTCGATTTCTCTCTCTCTCTCTCTCTCTCTCTCTCTCTCTCTCTCTTCTCTCTCTCTCTCTCTCTCGATTTCTCTATCTCTGCTCTCTCTCTCTCTGCTCTCTATCTCTCTCTCTCTCTCTATCTCTCTGTCTCTCTGTCTGTCTGTCTGTCTGTCTGTCTGTCTGTCTGTCTGTCTCTCTCTCTCTCTCTCTCTCTCTCTCTCTCTCTCTCTCTCTCTCTCTCTCTCTCTCTCTCCTCTCTCTCTCTCTCTCTCTCTCTCTCTCTCTCTCTCTCTCTTTCCCTCCCCACCTGGTTTCATAAAGTTAGATGTAAATAGATGATTACTTCTGTCGGTTGGTCTATCAGTGGGTCTCTCTCTCTCTCTGTTTTTTTTCTTTCTTTATTTCTTTTTCTTTCGATGGGTTAAAAACTTTCATATATAAAATCTTAGAATAAACCTATCAGATCAGAG
The DNA here is from genome assembly GCA_030674155.1 of Stramonita haemastoma. Lineage (NCBI taxonomy): Eukaryota > Metazoa > Mollusca > Gastropoda > Neogastropoda > Muricidae > Stramonita > Stramonita haemastoma. Next base: position 2,607 of record JASPKP010009058.1, read on the forward strand.
GCAAAAATCAAAGATGGATTTTGACAAATGTGTTATGGAAAATCTGGAAATTTCATCTTCTAAAATGCAACAATTGCGCTGTTTAAATTTTTAAAGGTATGGAAAAGGACCTGCCAAGAAAATGTCAAAACTTACATTTCAAAGCAATGTAGTCAAAAGAATTTACATTTTGAGGTAACCGACATCAGAATTGGAATGCCAACGAATGTGATGTATGTTTTCAGGAACAGTGGAAATGGAATCAGATGCCAGTGACCACACATTCTTGACAGCAGTCGTCTGAGCCTGCTGTTTCAGAACTGATGGAACTGGAATCAAGTGACCACACATTGCTGACGCCAGTCAACGTGTTCTACAGTTAGAACAAAGGTATGCTGGCGGCCACATTCTTGACTGCTCTTTCTCTCTCATCATGCTCTCCCTTGCTCTGGTCCAATCTTCCATGGGGGTAAAAAAAGTCGATAGACAAAGATTATCTGCAGAATAAACCAATCTCGTCTAAAGCAAAACCTAGAGGTAGATTTTGACAAATGTTTAAATGTCTCAAAGATTCCTTTAAAATGAACTCTGCTCAAGCTTAAAGAGCTTGTGACAATGACCTGCAAGGAATAATTCCAAAGATTTGCTAAGTGCAATGCAGTCAGATGAATTTACCACTTTGAGGTAATGGAGAATATCAGATCAGAATTTGAATGTCAACGAATATGATGTATGTTTTCAGAGACAGTGGAATTGGAATCAAGTGCCGGTGACCACACATTCCTGACACCAGTCATCGGAGCCTGCAGTTTCAGAACTTATGGATCATGGAAATCAAGTGCCAGTGACCTCACATTGCTGACACCATCATCGGAGCCTTGCAGTTTCAGAACTTATGGAACTGGAATCAAGTGCCAGTGACTCACATTGCTGACACCATCTCAGTCTGCAAAGCTGCTGCCACATCCTTTGATGTTTACTTCTGTCTTCCATCACTTTTCTGATTCTGTCTTGCCAGGCTTTCTAAAGTATTAAATTTTTTCAGCTTTCCTGACGCATTACTTTCATTCTTCTCTCTCTCTCTCTCGCCCTGTCTTGCTCTCTATCTCGCTGTGTGCGTCTCTTCTCTTCTCTTTCTTTTCGTCTCTCTCTCTCTCTCTCTCTCCTCTTCTTCTCTCTTCTCTCTCTTCTCTCTCTCTCTCTCTCTCTCTCTCTCTCCTCTCTCTCCTCTCCCTCTCTCCTCTCTCTCTCCTCTCTCCTCTCTCTCTCTCTCCTCTCTCCTCCCTCCTCTCTCTCTCTCTCTCTCTCTGCTTCCCCTCCCTCTCTCTGGCACCCTCACTCCTCTCTCGTCTCTCTTTCTCTCCACTCTCTCTCTCTCTCTCTCTCTCTCTCTCTCTCTCTCTCTCTCTCTCTCTCCTCTCTCTCTCTCTCTCTCTCTCCTCTCTCTTGTGTTGAAAATGTGTTTTAAGAACTTGAGAAATTCGACCTTCTAAAATCAGATGTACTATTTTGAGCGTAACAGGCTTGTGACATTGACCTGCAAAGAATAATCACTACGCTTGTTTCAAAAATGCAGTCAGACGATTTTACACTTTTAAGTAAGTTAAGAACTTAAATGTCAATAAATGTGACATAATATTTTCAGGGACAGTGGAATTGGAATCAAGTGCCAGTGACCTCACATTGCTGACACCAGTCATCGGAGCCTGCAGTTTCAGAACTTATGGAGCTGGAATCAAGTGCCAGTGACCTCACATTGCTGACACCAGTCATCAGTCTGCAAAGGTGTGCTGCCACATACTTGTTGTTTACTTCTGTCTTCCATCACTTTTTGAATTTGTTTGGGCCAGGCTTTCTAAAGTGTTAAAATTAATTCAGCTTTCCTGACGCATTAGTTTTCATTCTCTCTCGCTTCGCTCTCTCTCTCTCTCTCGCCTTCTCTCTCTCTCGCCCTCTGTCTCGCTCTCTATCTCGCTGTGTGTGTCTCTGTATCTTTGTCTTGATCTCTCTCTCCCTGTTCTCTCCTCTCTCTCTCTCCCTGTCTCTCTCTCTCTCCTCTCCTCTCTCTCTCCTCTCTCTCTCTCCTCTCTCTCTCTCTCTCTCTCCTCTCTCTCTCTCCTCTCCTCGCTTCCCCTCCCTCTCTCTCTGCCCCCCCCTCACTCAATTTCCCCGTCTCTCTGTCTCTCTCTCTGTATGTCTGTATGTCTATCTGTCTCTCTCTCTAACTCTCTCTCTCTCTCTCTTTCGATGTTGAAAATGTGTTTTAAGAACTTAAGAAATTCGATCTTCTAAAATCAAATAAATGTACTATTTTGAGATTAACAGTCTTGTGACATTGACCTGCAAAGAATAATCCCCAGGCGTTGTTTAAAAAATGTAGTCAGACGATTTTACACTTTAAAGTGAGTTAAGAATTTGAATGTCAACAAATGTGCTGTTGTCTTTTCAGGGACTGTGGAACTGGAATCGAGTGTCAGTGACCACACATCCTGACACCAGTCACCAGTGCCTGCAAGTTCAGAACTTATGGAACTGGAATCAAGTGCCAGTGACCTCATTCCTGACAAGTCATCTCCAGAACTTATGGAACTGGTAACAAGTGACTACGCAATCCTTACATCAGTCACTAGGGCTGCGATTTCAGGTGATTTTTCTCCTGGAGTTAACATCAGTGCATACTCCACTTCTCCGAAAATTATCCGGATGAGTGTGAATGCATGCAGAATATCTTGCCCACACGTTAAAACCCTATTCGGCTTTTGGAAACAAATGACAAAATTTTATATGCTGGAAGCATGCAAAGTCTAGATGCAAAAACAAGAGTTCTGTTTATTCCCTTATTCTTGGAATAATAATTTAAACAGAAAATAAGTACATAACGGGATATTTTAATGAGCTTTTTTTTTCATTTTTCCCTAAAAAATATCTTCTATTATTTTACTTGTCATCAAAGCACAGCAGTGCAGCACTTAAGCTGACAATGTTCAAGGCCAATATTTTTTTTTGTTATGGAAGGACATGATCTAATGTAAAATGAGTCTCTGTATTACACTAAGATCAAAGGAATGTGTACTTGATTTTGTAAATTTCATTTTTCGTATTTCCCTTGATTCTTGTGGGACAGAGCCTGCAAATTTTTTGCACGCAATTAACAAAAGAAATCTGATCAAATGAACATTTGAAAAAGATACTCGTGGCATAACTGACATTTTTGAAAACTTGTATTTTTCTGTAGTAGTGTCCGTTTAAAAAAAAATCCAAGAAAAAAGTGTTACAAGGTATGTTAACTTTTTCCATGAAGGCTTTCTTTTTCGAAAGGATTTAATGAAATATTACTCTATGAAAATACAGGAGTCCCAACTTTAATAATTATCAAATTTGTAGGACAACAGTGGTAATAGTTCCTGATCATTTTCAAACTTATTTTTCAAATGATTCTTAATGATTGGTTGTAAAAAAAGTTTTTGTCCTAGTCTGCTTTGTAGGACTTGCAATGGTTTGGTAAAGGTTTTCCTCCAGTGATTCAGATCAAAAGATTGAGAACAATAAAATAAAAATATTTTCAAAATTATCTGCCCCTTGGGGCAACTGGCAGTGCTTTGTACTTTTTTTCAATAAATAAATAACTTTTTGGAAAGTTAGTAAAAGCGTCCTTAAGAATAGGCTATTGAGTAGCCATTGATTTTGGCTCAAGAAGAAAATTATATACCAAACATTTTTGTGCAAAGTCAGAACATCAAGTTTTTATATAGGTTTTGCTATTAGTTAAAAAAAGTGGTAACCTGTTTCACAGTATTAAGAAGCAGTGGTGATTTTCCAATGGTATATCATTCATAACTTATTTGTGGTATCAAGTTCATCAGATTTAATGAGAGCATACGCTTTTTCTAAAAAGTTTAATTTGACAAAGCAAACCTTTTTTTTTTTTTTAGTGATTTGGTGGGGGTGGGTGGGTGTGTGTGTGTGTGTGTGTGTGTGGTTGTGTGTGTGTGTGTGTGTTGTGTGTGTGCGTGCGTGCGTGTATGTATGTGTGTGTGTTGGGGGGGCAGTTGTAGGGAGGAGACATTATTATGGTAAAAAAAAGTACAAAAGAAAAGGTGTGTTTAGAAAGACTATGGAAGCACATTCACAGCAGTGAGGAAAGAATAAAGAGCTAGCTTATACCTTTTTTCCGAGAGTTCATTTTGAGCTATTTAAATGGATGCAACGAATTACAATATTTTGGGCTTGAAATCACTTTGATAAGAAGAAAGGCTGTAGGAGGATTTAGACGTTCACCTATAAGTAAACCACAGGGTTCTGGATTCGATTCCTAGCTTTGTCATTTCTTCCGAGTTTGAGGAAAAAAATTAAATAAATGTCAAGTCTTAATTAAAGAGGACTCTAACCAGTTTGAAACCCTGTGTTTTCGGACTTGTATCAAAAGTACCCACGACAGTTGAAAATCGGAAAGAGCAGGGAGGTACCTCGCTCCTCTTTTGTAAATTTGATAGGTTAAATTCTCAACTGAATCCCCAAAGTGGGATTACAGCTACCTTAATGGGGGAGGAAAAATGGCCGCATATGCAAAAAATCTCACCATTAGCGAACCTCGGAGCCCTAGCAAAGTAAGAAGACAGAAAATCAGTTTGATAACCGGAAAAAAAACGAAATTTGCGGACAGCCTTAGCGGCTTAATCTGATTTTGATTTAAAACTTTATGCTATTTCGAGCTTCGTGCCATTGTGTCTACAGCTACATACCACTTGTCTACGAACTTTTGTGTCCACATGCATTCTAACATTCAGACCGACCAGCTGACAGCCCTTGCATGCCTTCAACTTGTTGAGACTAATCCTAACACTAACCTCAACCTTAACCCTGGCCCCACATGTGGACACAAAAGGCAGGAGGGCAACATGGTATAGAATGCTGACACTGACTGGCTACACATTGTTTGATGGGGGATGGGCGCTTGAAATTTCCCGAAAAAATTCTAGGAAAGGAGGAGAGGGGGGTTGTTAGAATGTTCTTGTATATGAGGATGAGGACAGAGTTGCAATGACTGGAAAGTGGGGGTAGGCAGTCATATTTTTGGATTTAATTCGTAGAAGTGGTTTTGACGGGGAGCTTTTAGAAGTGGTTTCTTTAAAAAGTGTTCATTTCAACGTCTTTAACATTCAAAAACAAAAGATGGTGTTGGTCTTACAATGCATTTTTAAATGATTTGAAGGGTCGGTTGAAAACTGAATGTCGAGTACTTTGAAAAAAAAAGTATGGAAAATGTCAAGCCTTTTGAAGACTTTAAATCAATCAGATCCAGGTACTTACGGACTTGTCTTATGAAAAGAACCCACGGTAGTTGATAATCCGAAAGGGTAGTGAGGTACCTCCCGACTCGACTGGTAAATTTGATGGGATATATTCCCAACTGTATCCCCTAATCGAATTATGGCTACCTAAATGGTGGGAGTAAAACCGTCTCATAAGCAAAAGAAATTTCACCATTGGACCTCGGGACCCAAGTCAAGAGACAGAAAAAATCACTTTAATGATAGAAAATAACCCAACTGGGAATTGAAAAAAAGGGGCGCTGGTTTTAGAAAATATTTTTGAATAATCATTGGAGGAAAATACTAAGACTAAAGGAATACATTACAGGGATGGGGCATTATCAAAGTAGAGAGCACGTTCAGGTCAGTGTGTGTGTCGAATTCATTCAAACAGTAATCTTATATCAAGATGATATATATTGAATAAGCAAAACATTTGCTTTTTTGTCTAGCCATCTAAGGGAAAAAATATAAACAAAAAGAATATCAAACCTTATAGAAAAGGACGTGGTGTGTGTGTGTGTGTGTGTGTGTGTGGTGTGTGTGTGTGTGTGTTGTGGTGTGTGTGTGTGTGTGTGTGTGTGTGTGTGTGTGTGTGTACTCATATACTGCATTTAGTTTTAATTATTCCCATTATCACCCGATATCACCATTTCTCCATATCCCAAAAAGAGCGAAAGAAATATTCACTTGTTCTCCATACCCAAATGAGCAAAATAAATATTCACCCTTTTTCCATACCCGAATAAGGAGTGAAATATTCACCCTTCCTCCATACCCCAACAAGAGCAAAAGAAATATAACCTTTTCTCCATATCCCCAAAAGAGAGAAAGAAATATTCACCCTTTCTCCATACCCAAATAAGGAGCAAAATAAATATTCACCCTTCCTCCATACCCAAACAAGAGCAAAAGAGATATAACCTTTTCTCCATACCCCAACAAGAGCAAAAGAAATGTTCCCCCTTTCTCCATACCCCAACAAGAGCAAAAGAAATAGTCCCCCTTTCTCCATGCCCCAACAAGAGCAAAAGAAATAGTCGCCCTTTCTCCATACCCAAATAGGAGCGAAAGAAATACTGTTTAAACTGATGAATTTGTACTGCAGGAAAATTTATTGAATGGTATACCGCAGGTGTCTATCACCAATGTACCCTATATTGTGCAACAAACAGAAAAGCTGCATACCCTTTTGTGTGTTGTGTGTATGAACCTTTATAATGTTTTTTGTTGGGTTTTTTTGGAGGGGGGTTATGTGGAAAAAAATCTACTGAAATAGAATGTGTGTGTGGTTTATAGAAAACTTTAGAATTTCTGGATTTTCAAGCTGCAACCAACATGACTTTTAAAAAGCTCACAATAATTTTGGAAAGGATGGATATCCAGGAAGAATAAAAATGTCGCATTAGAAAAGCCCAAACCTCTGTACACACTGTTGCCTTACAAAAAGCAGTTTCCCGTATTTGACAAAATCTGTAAGAAAACATTTTTGCCTTTCATTATAAAATGCGTGCAAGATGGCTGCCATCTGGTATTGGTGTACTGTTACCTTATTTCCTTTTTGCCTGTTACTTTGCCATAGGTCAAAGACATGCTCATTACCCAGGTATTGTCACTCCCAGTCCATTAATAGACCACTCCATCTGCATTCCTTAGCAGTATATTTCCATTGCCAACACAATGTGCCTTTGTTACAGCCTTTATTTTTGTGTCAAATCTGAAAAGTGGGAGAACATGTCGGAGGCATCATCATGTTTAATATAAAAAAAAAACAGACCGAAAAAGTTTTTAAAAAACGAAAAAACCCGGAAATTGGAAAGTATTTGGAGACCCCATAATATTTAAAATATTTTAAGCAAGACTGAAGATGACAATTTTTGGCAAAACATTGCATAGATCAGCACTCATTGTATTATGATTACTTGTCTGCTTTTTTGTGCATTGAACGTTTGTACTATTTGTTATGTCCATTTTCAAAGTGAGCAAATGTAAGAAAGTAGTATAGTACCTCACTGCAGTAGTGCTGGAGAGAGAGAGAGAGAGGAGAGAGAGAGAGAGAGAGAGAGAGAGAGAGAGAGAGAGAGAGAGAGAGAGCACTGAATACTGAAATTAATTGCACATCGGCCGATGAATTTATTTGAGATTCTTAGACGGTTTTGCATGGCATTTGGTGAATTTGTTATAAAGTTTATGCGCTCCACTTTGTTTGGTGCTTGCTTCCCCTATTTAGTAGTATTCCGGAGTCAGTCAAAAGTAAAGTTTTATGTACATTGTGTAAAAAATATCTTGCGATGGAGAAGCTGAGTTTTAGTTTTTGCTCTGCAAATGTAGAATTGTATTCCCTTGTTTCGTGTATTTTCAAAACGACCCTGCGCAAAACTGATAAAAATGCATGCTTTAATATTGAAGTTTAGAATGTAGGTGGTGAGCACACACCATTGACACTAGACTTTCGAACTCGCTTGTTCTAAGACGAATGCAAGTTTAAGAAAACTCCCATCTTCTACGAGCTGTTTTGCACTTACTCAATCAGGGTTTGCTTTCTGGCTGTAAAAATATCATGGATGGATTTAAGCTGTTTGCCATCTGTGCTTTGAAAGCATATTGGAATGAACACATTGTTGTGGTCTGGAATATTTCAAATTGTGTAATTCAAAAGCAAACAAAAGTCAGTTAATCGGTCATGTGTCACTGCTCGTCAGAGCATTGGGAAAAGCCTACCTCCCCCTTCAGCCAAAAACAACAAAACAAAACTGGAGTTAGGGTTGGGTAGCCGGCTCGCAGCTAAAATACAACAAAAAGAAAAGTTTAGAATGACAGTTTTTTTCCCAATGATGAAAGGGAATACAAATATGCGTGAAAATTATGACCAAAAATAAAACGAGTACTTGACTAAGGTCTTTGTTCCGGGTTTTA
>JASPKP010009059.1:0-10810 GCA_030674155.1 Stramonita haemastoma
CCTCTGAGACTCTCTGCCCCCTCTCAGGCAGTTTTTTACTACCTTTTTAAATCACCACACATAAGGGGTAAAACCCAGCCGTCAAAAAGGGCTAAAAAAACTAAATAGCTAAAAAAACCCCATCAAAGGGGGTTTTTAAAAAATGACGATGAAAAAGGGGAAAACAAAACCATTAAAGGCTAAAAAATTTCTAAAGGGGGCAAAAAACCATCAAAAGGGACTAAAAAAAAAACCATTAAAAACAAAAATTTTAAATAGCTAAAAAAAAAAACCTCTAAAGGGGCAAAACAAAACCACCTAAAAAAAAAAAAAAAAAAACCCCCTTTTAAAGGGCTAAAACAAAAATGTAAATGACCCAAAACATCCATTAAATGACTAAAAATTTTAAAAAAAAAAAAATTAGATCAAAAAGGGGCTAAAAAAAACCCCCACCCCTAAAAAAAAAAACTAAAAAAACATCAAAAAGGGTTTTTAAATTAACTATCTAAAGGGCTAAAAAAATTTAAAAAGGGGTGAAAAAAAAACCCTCTAAATACATAGCAGCAGAGAGGCATCCAGAGTCATAAAATGGATGTGGGATGGCCTCCCTAGGTGTAAGGAAGATTAAAGGCCTGAAACCCCTTTTTGAAGGGGGCTTCTCCCGGGGGACTCTCTGCGCCAGCTCTAGAAAATTTTTACCACTCCAAATTTTAAAAACCACACACACAAATGGCTAAAATAGAGCTGCAATGGGCTAAAATAAAAATCTAAAGGGCAAAAAACAAAATGGGGAAAAAAAAAAACCCCTCTAAATGGCTAAAACAAAAAGGGGGCTAAAAAAACCACTACATGGCTAAAACAAAACTAAAGGGGGTTAAACAAAACCATCTAAAGGGGCTAAAAAAAAAAATCTAAATGAGCTAAAACAAAAACCATCTAAAGGGGTAAAAAAAAATAAATGAGCAAAAAACAAAACCATCTAAAAAAAACTAAAACAAAAAATCTAAATGGGCTAAAAAAACTTTAAATGGGTAAAAAACCTCTAAAAAAAAGGGGGGAGCAAGAGACATCCAGAGTCATGAACGGTGTGGCCCCCCCCTAGAGTGTAAGGAAGATTAAAGGTTTAAACATTTTTTAAAGGGGGGGTTCCCCTTGAGGACCTCTGGGGCCATGCTCAAAAAGATTTTCCCCTTTCCCCACTTCATACTTTAAAAAAACTAGCCAAAATACAGCCATCAAAAAGGGGGGAAAAAAAAACCCCCCAAAAGGGGGTAAAAAAAAACCCATCAAAAATTTTCTAAAAAAAAAACCCTTTTTAAGGGGCAAAGCCAAACCCCCAAAAAAGGCTAAAACAAAACCATCTAAAGGGGGTAAAACAAACCCAAAAGGCAAAACAAAATCTCTAAATGAGCTAAAACAAAACCATCTAAATGAGCTAAAACTAATTTAAAAAAAAAAAAGTTAAAACCCGCCCCACCAAAAGGGCTCATCAGGCCGGTGCTTACCCCGGGTTTTTTTTGGCGTTAAGCGACTGAGAGTCTAGACTCCCCCCGGGGAAAAGGGCGCCCCGTCTTTTCGCGGGTTAACCCCCCAAAAACAAGGTTGGGGAAAAAACCGCTTTCACCTGGGGGGGGGAAAAAAAAGCCAAAAATCCCCTTTTTCCCAAAGGGGACAACGCCTTTGCGGAATAAACTGGGATCGAACCCGAAAACCCCCTTTTAAATTTCAAGAAAAACGCCCAAAAAACTAGGCCCCCAGCGGGGCCTCAAAACAAGTAAAGGGGGTAAAAAAAAAACCCCGTAAATGACAAAAAAAAAAACCATCCAAAAAACAAAAAAACAATCAAAGGGGGAAAAATTTTTAAAAGATCTAAATGAGCTAAAAAAAAAACCATCAAAAAAACAAAAAACCGGGAGCAGAGAGACACCCAGATTCAAAACTGGGGTGGGCCCGGGCCCCCCTGGGTTTTAAGGAAAATTTAAAAAGGTAAAAAAATTTTTTTGAAGGGGTTTTTTCCCGGGGGCCTCGCTGCCCCCCGGGTCTACGCAAAAATTTTTACCACCCAATTTTTAAAACAAAAACATAAAAAAGGCTAAAAATACGCTGTCAAAATGGGCTAAAACAAAACCCAAAGAAAGGGATTAAACAAACCTCAAAATGGGCAAAAAAAACTAAATGGCCCAAAACAAAAAACCCCAAAATTTACCCAAAAAAAAACCTTTTAAAAAGACTCAAAAAAAAACCCTTTTAAAAGGGCTAAAATAACCACTAAAATGGGCTAAAACAAAAATCTAATGGGATAAAACAAAAAGAAAAAACTAAAAATTTAAAAACAAAACAAAAACCCAAATTTAAAAAAAACCCTTTTTTAAAAGGGCAAAAAAAAAACCATCAAAGACAAAAAATAAACCATTAAAAAAAGCTAAAAAAACCCAACCCCAAAGGGCTAAAACAATCCATCTAAAGGGGGTTTAAAAAAACACAAAAAGGGGGAAAAAAAAAACAATCTAAATGGACAAAAACAAACCCCTCTAAATGGAAAAAAAAAAAACCATCTAAAGGAAAAAAACAAAAAACCCTCTAAAGGGCTAAAAAAAAACCCCCCCAAAGGGCTAAAACAAAACCATCAAATGGGCTAAAAAAAACCTTTTAAAAAAGGGTAAGATATCAATTGAATGGAATAAAACAAAACCTTTTTAACGGGCAAAAAAAAAACCCCAAAGGAGCTAAAAATAATCTAAAGGGAAAACAAAACCCCTCTAAAGGGGCTAAAACAAAAACCCTGAAATGGGCTAAAATATCAATCAAATGGGCAAAAAAAAAAACAAAAAAAAAACTCTTTTGGGTTTAGACTATTAAAAACCAAGGGCCCACGGGGAAACCCACAAAACCCCCCCCAAAAAACCCCAATTTTTCACACAGAACATTTTTTCCCCACTTTTTAAATTGAACACTTTTAAAAAACGGGGAAAACGGGGCTTCGTCCCCGGAGGGGGGGGGGGGAAAAACAAAATTATAAAAAATTTTAAAAAATATATATTATATATTTATATAAATATTTATTTTTAATTTTTTAAAGGGGATGCCACAAAGGGTTTTTTAAAACATCCCGGGGGGAAAAAAAAAAAATGGTAGGGGAATGCATTTTTGGGGAAAAACCCCCCCCCCCCCCCCCCCAGAGCCCCAAATTTCACACGACAAACTGCTATGACAAAAAAAGATAAAAAAAAAAAATAAAATAAATAACCTTGGGGGTATTCCCCCCCTTCAGTCCCCCCAAAAAAAAATCACTTTGGTTTCCCTTTCCAACCAAAACCCCAGAGTAAAAAACAGTATTTAGTACATCCAGGGGACAAAGATAAACTCCACCCACTTCACTCCCCCCACATAAGGGGACTAATGTCTTGTACACAATACAAAACAAAAACTCCACCACCCCACAAAGACCAACACAGCTTAACCCCTGGGCAAAGGTTTTCCCCCAGGGAAATGGCAGAAATAAAATATATTTATATATATAAAAAATTTTTTATAAATATAAATTTAAAATAAATATTTATAAAATTTTAAATAGATGATATAATTTATAAATCAGAGTCTAAACCCCACCTAAGACCATCCAAATCACCACGGGAGACCAGGCAACTGCCACAAAAAACAAAACTGCACTACTCCCAAAGGGGTTCAAACTATCCCCCCGCCTAAAAGGGGAGGTATAAACAACAATATAACCAAGACGTATAAAATAAAATATATAAAACGTATTAATATAATATAATAATATATATATATATATAAAATATAATAAAATAGAAAGATATATATCAAATTTATATATCTTATCTTTATCTATATTTTTATAGGTGCATTTTAACACAAAAATAACCTGGGTTAGACTACAACCCCTCTCCTCCCCCCCCCCCCCCCCCCCCTCCTCCTTCCCTTTCCTTCTAAGAGTTTACAGGGGCTGCATAGGCCAGGTACCTACTTACTTTTTTTTGTTAGCGCGATGGGAGCTAGAGGACAGAGTGGGCAGGCGAGCGGGGCTGCCCACTTGAGACAAGCTGGCGACAATTAACGGTTGGGGGCTTGCCCCTGCTAGTTTTTGCTAAAAAGGCTTGGGTTTTGTGGTCAACTTTTGTGATTGTTTTTTTTAAAATTCCATTTTAAATTTCAGGGGGTTGGGGCCCCGTCATTTGGCACCCCCCGGGACATGTTTGGGTTTTTGATTTTAGGGCAAAAAAAGCTTGGCGTAAGTAAAAAAGGAAACACCCAGTCACTCAGCATTCCCTGCGACACCAGAGACGACTAGTGGGCCGTAGAGGCAACGATGTGCCCCACGCTAGTATATGGAGTTTTTTCTTGGGGTTGAGCGTAAGGAAACATTTTCTTTTATTGTAGTTTAGTTTTTTTTAGGGGGGTATTTTTGATTTTAAAAAAACTCGATGCTTTACTAACTGAACTTAATGATGGATTTGGTTCAGTGAGAGTGTGTATTGTTTTTCACACAGAAATTGGGTTTAGAATCGAAGACTTTTTATTTTTAAAAAGTGAAGCTTTGGGGTTTTTTACGATTGATTGGTGTTTATCGGTTTGTTTCCTTTTCCGGGCGATTTTTAAAACGCAGGGCCAGATAAATTTAAAGGGGGCTAGTACAAAAATTTTTGTTTAAAAATATTCGGGATGTTTTTGGGAAAAGACAACGTTATTGAAACTGGGAGGTTTCGAAAGAAGGACTGCTTTTCCTTTGGAAAATTTTTTATTTTTGTCGGGGCTTCAGCCCGGGTTTTTATGGCATATAGCCGTAAAACTGTAGTTTTTTTATTTTTTTTGAGACCGTTGGCCAATCCTCCCCCCCTTCTCCCTTCTCTCTCCCTCCCCCTCCCCCCCCCTCTCTCTCTCCCTTCTCCCCCTCCCCCTCCCTCTTCCCCTCTCTCTCCTCTCCTCTCTCTCTCCCCCTCCCTCCCCTCTCTTCCTCTCCCTCCCCCTCCTCTCTCCTTTTTTCCTCCTTCTTTTTTTTGTGTTCGTATCCAATTTTTTATGGGGAAACCCAATTTTGGGGAAAAAACTTAGCAAAAACAATTTTTTTTGACATTATTTAGGATAAGTCAGTTGGGTATGAGGGAAAAGGTTTTTTCCGGGGTTAATTTTAATATGGGGTTGCTATTTTAAATTTTTATACTCTCTGTTGGGTTCCCCGTTTTAAAATTTTGGGATTGGTGGGTTAAAAGGATTTTTTTTCTGAAAATCGGCAACCAAAACGACAAAGATTTGCTAGGGGGGTTCCTTTTTATGAGCAGTAACTGGTTATTTTGGGGGATTTACTGGATTTGTTTTTTTTCAGGGTGGTTTTTAAAAGGAAGTTCCTGAATTTTATATTTGTTTCGGGGGTTTTTTAAATGGGAAAATTTTCCTGAAATTTTGTTTTTTTCAGGTGGGTTTTTTTTATGGGAAATAAAAAATAAACGGGGTTCCAAACACCCCTGCTGGCCCCATCAATACTTTGAGATGTGGGTGCCGGAACATCCTACCTTTCCCCCCTTCCCCATTCACCCCCTTTGTTGACAAAACCAAAAAGCCTGTCTGTCAAAACACCACCCCCCACACATATTTATTATAAAAAAATATATAAAAATTTAATATAAATATAATAAACCAAGACAAAAACGCATCACTCTTTAAGAACCAGGGGAAAAAACAAACTACAGCTGTAACTCCCCGGGGAAATCCCCAAAACTGCAAACCCAAAGCCCCAGAACACAGACCCCAAAATCACATAAACTTTCCCCCAAAAGTCACCGAAAGTCCCACACTGCAAAAAGACAAAGCCACAAAAAAGAGCCCAACAACCTAAAACTTGGCCACAAGTCACCAGAAGATCCCACAGAAAAAGCACAAATACCACAGATACACGACCCAACATCCCTGAAACTTAAAAACCACGTCCCACAGGTAATGATCAACCAAACAAACGAAACCACCAGAGTTGGCAACTCAACACATCTCATTGGAGGCTAAAACCAAGGGTTGGCACAGAAAAACCCTTTTTCCTGGGAAAAACAGCCATGGTGTCTAGTAGGATAAAAAAAAAAATTTAAATGTATTTTTAAAAAGCAGCCCCGGGGGGGCCTTTTTTGATACCACCCCTGGGGGAAAAAAAATGGGGGGTAGGGGGGCGGGGGGGAAAAGGTTCTCCCCTGGGGGACCCCCCAAAAACCAAAAAATAGCTGTGACAAAAGGGTATTTTTTTTTTTAAAAATTTTTTTTTTACCCAGCCACCTAAAAAGAAAATTCCCTCCCTAAAAAACCCCCCAAAAAAAACCCCCTTTTTTAAAAATTTATCACCCTAACAAAAAAAACCTTACTTCACAAAGAAAACTTCCCTTGACAAAAACCCCCAAAAAACCCCCACAAAAAAAATATGTCCCCAGCTAACAAAAAAAACCCCTTTTTTCACTTCAAAAAAGAAAACTTCCCCGGGAAAAACCCCCCCCCAAAAAATAACAGCACTTAAAAAATTTTACCCCAACAAAAAAAACTCTTTTTTTCAAAAAAAAAACCCCTCCCCTGAAAAACCCCCCAAAAATAACAGCACTTAAAAAATTACCCCAAACAAAAAAACCCTTTTTCATTCCAAAAAAAAAATTTCCTACCCAAAAACAACCACAAAAAAAAACTCAAAAAAAAAAGGGGGCCCCAGGCACCAACCTTGCCCTAAAAACAAAAAAATTCCCCCCCACTTTCCTTCAAACTTTGCCTAATACACTAAAATACCCTCACAAAATTCCAGTCGCAAGCTTGGCCTCTAACCTCAATTGACCACACAAGAACCCCCCCCCCCCCTTTTTTTCTCTTTAAAAAAAAAATGGGTTTTGGTTTTCCTAATGGTCAAAAAATTTTTTCCCGGGAAAAATTTTACCACACCATTTTTAATCTCCATCAAGGGATTTTTTTTTCCGGGGGTAAAAATTTTTATGTTTTACCCCCCTTTCCCCCCCCCAAAAATTTTTCATTGAGACTGAAAAACCCGGGGGGGGCAACACACAGAGAAAATCTTGGGGGACAAAAAAATTTCCTTTTCCCTTTTTTGGGTTTTAAAAGTAGGCCTTTTATTTTCGGGGGAAAAAAGATGACATTTCCCCAAAACTGCATATACACAGGGCAGTTTAAAAAAAACACAAGATTTTCCCTTAAAACCCCTTACCTTTTATAAAAAAAATAAACCCAAAACAACCTCTCTCTCTCCCCTCTTCTCTCTCTCCTTTTCCCCCTTTTTCCCCTTTTTTCTTTTCCTCTCCCCTCCTCCTCTCTCTCTCTCCGCTTTCTCTCTCTCTCCTACCCCAAAAGCCCTTTTTGGGTAAGAGGGGTATACCGGCCCGGTTTTTGGGGTGCTGTTCCCAAAATCAAAACCCCTTTTTTGGCCCCACTTTTTAAAACCGGTTTGCTTATTGCTTATAAAAAGAGCGGGGCCCTGTTTTGGGCCCGGGGGGAACATATGACATTTAAAAAGGGAAAAAAACACAGGGAGGGGAAAAAAGCAAAAAGAGTGTTTTTTCAACCCCTTGTATAAAAAAAAAACAAAAACAAATCAAATCAATTTTCTCTCTCCTCTCCCTCCTCCCCCATCTTTTCCCCCTCCCCTCTCTTCCCCTCTCTCTCCCCTCCTCTCCTCGTCTCTCTCTCTTCCTCTCTCTCTTTGGGGGATAAAAAAAAAGGGATGAATGCTTATTTTAAAACCCTTTGGGGAAAAAAATAAAGATCGCTCCCCCTTCTTTTCCCCTTCTCTTCTCCCCTCCCTCTCCCTCTCCTCCCCTCTCTCCCCTCCCTCTCTCTCTCTCCCTCCTTCTCCTCCCCCTCTCCCCTTCCTCTCTCCTTTTCCCCCTCTCTCTCTCCCTGGCGATAAAAAAAATAAAATTTTTTTAAAAAAAAAAAGGTTTCCCCTCTTTCCCCTTTTTAAATCTCTTCTCTTCTCTCTCTCTTTTCCTCCCCCTTTTCCCCTCTCTTTTCCCCTCTCCCCCTCTCTCCCCTCTCCCTCTCCCCTTTTCTCTCTCCTCTCTCTCCTCCCCTCTTTTTTTAAAAAAACAAAGGCCCCTCATGATCCCCGTGACACCCCCCCTTTTTTTTCCCCCCCTCCTGGCTGTCAAAAGCCATGGAAATATCCATGGGGCCCCCACCCCCCCATCCATTTCCAATTCAAAATTTTTATCTCACAAATAAAAAAATTCAGGGGGGTTTTACCCCCCAAAAAGGAAAAAAAAAGTAACAAAAAACATTTATCACAGAGTAAAAACACACACAAATAAAACAAACTTAATTTTAAAAAAGATCAACAAAAAATTTACACCCAAAAAAAAAAATTAATCATTAAAAACAGATACGAAAACCCGACCAAAGATCAATTTTTTTATCCCTGTAAAACATGGACCCGGAAACAGTTTGGAAAAGAGTACGGGGGTAAGGAAAATTTTTGGGGACCCTTTTGGCCCCTTCCCCACAGAAAACCACTTAAAAAAAAAAAAAGGTCATAACAGAATCCAGCAAGCCTTTGGGGGCCCCAAAAACTTTTATCAATCAAAAAGAACCCCAAATTTTGATGGGGGGGGTGTCACAAGACAAAAGACTTTGCAAAAAAAAATACTGAAAGGGGAAAATGTCCAAGGGGGGGAAAAAAAAAAAGGGGGAACCCCAAAAAGGGATAGGAGGACAAACCAGCGAATGGAAGGGGCCCAAAACTAAAAAAAACCCTGAAAATGAAAAACAGAGAGGGAATGGAGGGAACGGTTCCCAAGCTTCATGGGTCCTCGGTTGCCAAAAAAAGGGGGATAATAAAAGAAAAAAAGAAAATAGACAAAAAAACAGATGTGTTAAATAATAGATGATGTGAAAAATAATAGATAGATAGATAAAATTAGATAGTTTAAAAAAGGGAGAAAAGATAGATAGATAAAATAGATAAAAAGAAATAGATACACACCATACACCACACATACAACATGGGAAAACACCCCATTCCCCCCCCCCCCCCACACACACAATTCAGGCAATCCAAACCAATGCACAATGTTTTCAACATGAATACAAAAGAGCACTATAAATTTTTTAAGAAATCTTTAATATTTTTTTTTTTTTTCGAAAACGACAAATTTGAAACAATCCACACACTTTTTTTGGGGTTTTTGTAAAAAAAAATTCTTTACTTTTTTTTAAAGGGGACCCTACATCAATCATGCTCATTCCTTCTCTCTCTTTTCCTCCCCCTCCTCTCCTCTCTCTCTCTCTCTCTCTTCCCTCTCTCCCTCTTTCTTTTCCCCCTTTTCTCCCCTCTCTCTCTCTCTCTCTTCCCCTCTTCCCCTCTCTCTCTTCCCCCTCGTCCCCCCTCCTCTCTCTCTCTCCTCCTCTCCCTCTCTCTTCCTCTCCTCTTTTCTCTCTCTTCCCCTCTCTTTTCTCCTCTCCCCCTTTTCTCTGTCTCTCTGTCTCCTTCCTCTCGGCCTTCCCCTCTTCATTTATAAAACAGCAAAACCCCGGGGCTGGGGGGTAAAAAAAAAGTACAGAGTCTTTTCCTTATCCCAATTAAAAAAAAAAATCAAATCAATATTTTTTCCTCTCTCTCTCCCCTTTCCCCTCCCCCCCTCTCCCCTTCTCCTCCCCCCCCCTCTCTCCCTCCTCCCCCCCAAAACTCCCTCTCCCCTCTCCCCCTCTCTCTCCCCTCTCTCTCTTTTGGTTTTGAAATGGAAAGGTTGTTGTGAAATGATCCCGGTTTATCATCTCCCCCCAAAAGACTGGCACCAGACCACCTTTCTTAGTCCTTAGGGGGGGGGGGAAAAATTTGGGGGTTTTCCGGAAAGGGAAAAAAAACCCCACAACCTGTCACATCCTCCAAGGGGGTTTTTTTGGTTTTTTTTTTTTGGGAAATTTTCAAATTATGTTACTTGGAATTTTGAAAATTGTTTTCAGGGACTTTTGTATTTAAAGTTTTTTTTTTTTTAAAGGGGTTTTTTTTTTTAAAAATTTTTTTTCCCTTTTATGCCTACTTTGCTTGTTTTCCCCTTACACACACACACACACCACCACACACCACCACACAACACAAAAACAAAACCCCAAAAAACCACAAAAAACCCCACACACAAACCACACCACCCACACACTCACACACAAACACACCCCACGTTTTTTTAAAATTTAGTTATTAGGTACCCTTTTTAAGGATGACGCGTTTTTTTGAATCTATCCCTTTTTTTTTTTTTTTCTTTAAAATATTGGTTGAACTGCTGTTGTTTGGGGATGCGGGATGTAGGGTAGGGGGGGGTTCTTTCTTTAATTTCCCTACAGGGGAAGGGGGCCGGGGGAAAAAAAAATAATTTTAAAGCCCCTTAAACCCCCCTTGAAAAAAAAAAATTATTCATTCATTCATTTTCATTTCCTCCTCTTCTCTCTCCTCTCTCTCTCTCCTCTCTCTCCCTCCCCCCCTTTTCCCCCTCTCTCCCCCCTCCCTCCTCTCTCCCCTCTCTCTCCCCTCTCTTTTCTCTCTCCCCTCTCCCCCTCTCTCTCTCCCCCCCCCCCTCCTGCCCCATCTTCCCTCTTCTGGCTGCTAAACCATGGAAAAAAAACCCCTGTATCCTTTGGGGGTTTTTTATAAAAGAGACAAAAAAACCCCCGGGGGAGGTAAGCCCGTGGGTTTGCCCCCCCCGAATATAATTTCCCACCAAAAGACAATAAAGGGGTCTGGGTTTTTAGTTTTTGGGTGAATGAAAACCAGGGTCATGCAAAAAACAACCTTTAAAACCCAAAAAAAAAACCACAACCAGGCCCCAAAGGTTTCCCCAAATTA
>JASPKP010009060.1:0-7500 GCA_030674155.1 Stramonita haemastoma
TTTTATATCAAGGATAATGGAATAAGCACTCTTGTGCTTTTTTACATCCAGTCCCCGTGTGTATGCAGTTTTGTATATGTCATCTGTTCCCACCGGCACACGATGGCCTACTCTTACGAAAGCGGAACAGGATTTAACGTGTGCGCAAGATGTTCTGCGTGCTGTTCGCACACGGGGCCTCGGTTTAAAGTCTCATCCGAAGGACTTTTGGGGAGAGTGGAATCAGCACTGATGTTAACTCCAGGAGAAAAATCTCCTCGACCGGACTCGAACTCGGGTCTTCAAATTGCCAGCGCAATGTTCTGACCACTAGGCTATCCGTCCCCCATAGGCTATCCTTTCCCCCAAAGAGAGAGAGAGAGAGAGAGAGAGAGAGGAGAGAGAGATGAGAGGACGAGGAGGAGAGAGAGAGAGAGAGAGAGAGAGAGAGAGAGAGAGAGGACGGACGGATGGACGGACACGACAGAGACAGACAGACAGACACAGGAAGAGAGAGGAAAATGGCAAGCTCGTGTATACACGCTGCATGGGGTGGGGTTTTTTCCCTCTCCTTTTTCAGTCATAAGAGCTGTAATTATAACATGTATTCCCCCCACCCCCTCACCCCACCCCCTCACCCCCATCCCCTCACCCCCACCCCAGGCTCTTCATCAGGTAAAGCTTGTCTTACAAATTCACCAAAGCTGAGATTCTGCGTGTCGTGTGGCCATTTGCCCACCATGAAGGTAGCCGTATTCTACCTTCGGGGAGACTCTCTAAACACGATGCCAGTGTTCACCCCGCGTGTTGTTAAATTTTATCCTCTGTTTCTGCCAGCACCCAAAGGCCTACACTGCTACAAGGTGGAACGGGACGGGATAGCCGAGTGGTCAGAACATTGCGATCGCAATTTGACGACCGGAGTTCAATTCCCGTTCGAGGGGATTTTTCCCCTGGAGTTAAAATCAGTGCTGAACTCCACTCTCCCCAAAAGTCCTTCGGATGAGACTATAAATCGAGGCCCGTGTGCGGTGAACGCATGCAGAACATCTTGCGCACACGTTTAAAACCCGTTCCGTAAGAGTAGGCCATGGTGCGCCGGTGGAAACAGATGAACAACATTTACAAAACTGCATAGGCTACACACGGGGACTGGATGTAAAAAAGCACACGAGTGCATATTCTATTATCCTGGATATAAAATATAAATAAATATAAAACAACAACACACCACACACACACACACACACACACACACACACACACACACACACACACACACACACACACACTCACACACACACACACACACACACACACACACACACACACCCTCGGATGAGCATGATTTTGCTAAAGTCAGGACAGGTGTGAAACAAGCCACTCCAGAAAGAAACGCTGTCCTGGGGTTTGAAAATATTTGCCAGGCTGCCCTCAGACCCTAGATATAAAGAAAACAAGGATGGTTCTCTTTCTTCAGGTAAGGCAGATCTGAAGGTGTACGCGATACTAGAATGCGCAAAGGCAAGACACAATACGCACCCCCCTCCTTCCTAATAGACCAGAAGTACTCAATTCTCCCCCTCCCTCCCTCCTAAATGACAAACAAAAAACTCTCTCCCTCCCTACTAAAAGACAAACAATGAACTCTCCCCCCTCCCCCCTAAATGACAAAAAACTCTCTCCCCCCTACTAAAAGACAAACAATGAACTCTCCCCCTCTCCCCCCTAAATGACAAAAAACTCTCTCCCTCCCTACTAAAAGACAAACAATGAACTCTCCCCTCCCCCTCTCCCCCCTAAATGACAAAAAACTCTCTCCCTCCCTACTAAAAGACAAACAATGAACTCTCCCCCTCTCCCTCCTAAATGACAAAAAACTCTCTCCCTCCCTACTAAAAGACAAACAATGAACTCTCCCCCTCTCCCCCCTAAATGACAAAAAACTCTCTCCCTCCCTACTAAAAGACAAACATTGAACTCTCCCCCTCTCCCCCCTAAATGACAAAAAACTCTCTCCCTCCCTACTAAAAGACAAACAATGAACTCTCCCCCTCTCCCTCTCCCCCCTAAATGACAAAAAACTCTCTCCCTCCCTACTAAAAGACAAACAATGAACTCCTCCCCCTCTCCCTCTCCCCCCTAAATGACAAAAAACTCTCTCCCTCCCTACAAAAAGACAAACAATGAACTCTCCCCCTCTCCCTCTCCCCCTAAATGACAAAAAACTCTCTCCCTCCCTACTAAAAGACAAACAATGAACTCTCCCCCTCTCCCTCTCCCCCCTAAATGACAAAAAACTCTCTCCCTCCCTACTAAAAGACAAACAATGAACTCTCCCCCTCTCCCCCCTAAATGACAAAAAACTCTCTTCCCTCCCTACTAAAAGACAAACAATGAACTCTCCCCCTCTCCCTCTGCCCCCTAAATGACAAAAAACTCTCTCCCTCCCTACTAAAAGACAAACAATGAACTCTCCCCCTCTCCCTCTGCCCCCTAAATGACAAAAAACTCTCTCCCTCCCTACTAAAAGACAAACAATGAACTCTCCCCCCTCTCCCTCTCCCCCTAAATGACAAAAAACTACTCTCCCTCCTACTAAAAGACAAACAATGAACTCTCCCCCTCTCCCCCCTAAATGACAAAAAAACTCTCTCCCTCCCTACTAAAAGACAAACAATGAACTCTCCCCCTCTCCCTCTGCCCCCTAAATGACAAAAAACTCTCTCCCTCCCTACTAAAAGACAAACAATGAACTCTCCCCCCTCTCCCCCTAAATGACAAAAAACTCTCTCCCTCCCTACTAAAAGACAAACAATGAACTCTCCCCCTCTCCCTCTCCCCCCTAAAAGGCCAAAAACAAGAGATACCCCCTCCTCCCTCCTCCTTTTATTTATTTATTTATTTATTTATTTATTTATTTATTTATTTATTTTCTTTCTTTCTTTATTCTTTTATATCGAGGACAATGGAATAAGTACTCATGCGCTTTTTTTAACATCCAGTCCCCGTGTGTATGCATTTTTGTTAATCTTGTCATCTGTTCCCACCGACACACAATGGCCTACTCTTACGAAAAGCGGAACAGGATTTCCCTCCTAACAGACACTTGCCCTGCTGTTCGAAAATGCGGGGCTGCCATCATACCACAGACATGACAAAATGATGGCAGAGAGCAAGACACAATCACCCTCTCCCCCCCCCCCCCCCCCCCCCCCCCCCCCCCACCATCCCTCCTAGAATACACTGATCGTGCTTGTTGAAAATACAATCTGCTAGTTTACCACAGATACGAGAAAAAAAAGGACGGTTCTCTGTCTTCGGTTACAGGCGCTCAGGAGCTGAAGATAACACTAATGAAGTGTGGAAAGGCCAGAATCAAGCCCACACTCCCTACCTCCCCCTTTCCCTCCATAGATATCAGTGCTGCTTTCTGAAAATGCCAGGTTGCTATAATTCTGTTACCAAATACATGAAGAAAACAATCCTTCTTCCTCCAGGAAGCACAGCATCACCCTTGTTATGTCTTCGGGGCCTCAGACCAATGCAGGACTCTGATACAGTCAGCAACGGCAAGAGACAATCCACCCCCCCCCCCCCCCCCCCCCCCCCCCCCCCCCCCCCCCCACCCCCCCCACCACCACACCCCCACCCTGCAGGACAGCAAGAAGCCAGCTGAAAACGTCAGGTGGCCATGTTACCACACACACACCACACACACACACACACACACACACACACACACACACACACACACACACACACACCACACACACACACACACACACACACACACTTAGGATAACCTAATGGTCAGAACATTGCGCAGTCAGAACAGTCCGATTCCGGTGGAGGGGATTTTTTCTCCTGGAGTTAACATCAGTGCTGACTCCACTCCCCCCAAAAGTCTTTCGGGTGAGACTGTAAACCGAGGCCCTGTGTGCGAACGCACGCAGAACATCTTGCTCACACGTTAAATCCTGTTCCGCTTTTCGTAAGAGTAGGCCATTATGTGCTGGTGGGAACAGATAACAATATTTACACAACTGCATACACACGGGGACTGGGTGAAAAAAGCACATGAGTGCTTATCCCATTATCCTCGTTATAAAAGAATTAAAAAAAACACAACACACATTCACACGGGATAGCCTGGTGGTTAGAGTGATGGGCTCACGATCTGCTGACCCGGGTTCGAATCTCGTTCAAGAGGATTTTTCCTCTGGAGTTAACTTCAGTGCTGACTCCATTCCCCCCATATGTCCTTCGGATGAGACTATGAACCGAGGCCCCGTGTGCGAACGCACGCAGAAATTTCTTGCGCATACGTTAAAACCCGTTCAGCTATTTTTTGCTAATCATTTCTTTCTTTATTCTTTTATATCGAGGGTAATGGAATAAGCAGTCATGTGCTATTCGGAACAGTAGGCCATTGTGTGTCGGTGGGAAGGGATGACAAAATTGACAAAACTGCATATACACGGGGACTGGATGTAAAAAAAAAAAAGCACACGAGTGCTTACTCCATCATCCTCAAAATAAAAGAATAGATGAATAGATAAATAAACACACAAAAAACACGCACACATGCACGTAAGCACATACACACACACACATGCACGCACGGACACACACACACACACACACACACACACACACACACACACACACACACACACACACACACACACACACACACACACACACACACACACACACACACACATTCACAAAAGTCCTTCGGATGAGACTTTAAACCGAGGCCCCGTGTGCGAACGCACGCAGAACATCTTGTGCACAGTTAAATCCTGTTCCGCTTTTCGTAAGAGTAGGCCATCGTGTGCCGGTGGGAACAGACGACATTTACAAAACTGCATACGCAGGGGAACTGGATGTAAAAAAGCACAAGAGTGCTTATTCCATTATCCTCGATATAAAACAATAAATCAAATCAAATCAAATCATATCAAATCAATCAAATCAAATCACACCCAAACCCACCTCATCCCCACTCCCTAATACACCCATCGTGCCTATTGAAAACGTGAGGTTACCACAATGTCAGAGATTTGAAGAAAAAAAGCATGATTCTCTTTCTTCAGTTTCATGAAACACAAAGCCAGAGATAACAACCTAAGTGACAGAGATGATAGATGGAAGACCTGTAGGATGCAGGTAAAGGTGTCCCATAACCTATTTGGATGTAGGGGAACAGGCATCAGAGACCTCAGCTTCTCTAGGGGCCAGCATGTTGAGGACAGCGTCCATCTCCTCTCCCTCTCCTCTCCCTCGCTGTTTTACCTTCCCTGACCCTAAAGAGGGCAGGTACCCATTTACAGCTGGGTGAACTGGGGGGACTGTACTGAATCCAGTATGCGCAAATGGCCATCCATTCAACTGGTAACCACGGTCGATACTGCTGACCGCTTAGCTATCCGGACCTGTGTAGGATGCAGAGGCTTTATAAAACAAGGGTGACCTCTGACAATGTTCACTGGTTATACATCTGGGGGAAACAGTTTTCGTTAGTAGTGTCTTTGTTTTTTCATGTGGATGGGTCTTGATGTATAATGCGCTTGCAAAAAGTTTGGGTTGGAAGTGTGGGGTGGTTTGATCCCCGTTTGGACCCAACACTTTTCCCCCCTGTGTTAGGCCATGAGTGGTGGTCTGGGTGCTAGTCTTTTGGATGAGACAATAAACCGAGCCCGTGTGTTACACATACTTGTTTAGCGCACAGCAAGAGAGTTGTCCCTGGCAAAATTGTGTAGAAAAAAGCAACTATGATAAGGGAAAAAATACAGTTGCAAGCATGAAAAGAGGGGAGAAAAAGGTGGCGCTGCTCTTGTGGCAACATGCTAACAGTCCGAATTTCACGCAGAGAAATCTGCTTTGACTTGATAATGGTATAAGCAAAAATAAAAAAGAAATGGGATACAAGGCACTGCAATACTTTACAACACGTCTCCTTCTGCCTTCAATATTTCTGGTGTAAAATACAGTACACTACAATACAACATGTCTTCTGCCTTCAATATCTCTGGTGTCCATGTGAGCTGGACAAATAAAACAGCCTCTGGTACATCATAAAAGGTAAAAGGTAAAAGTGTTCCATAACCTTTGTGGTCGTAGGGGAGCGAGGCATCAGAGACCTCAGCTTCTCTAGGGGCCAGCATGTTGAGGATGGCACCCATCTCCTCTCCCTCACTGCTTTACCTTCCCTGACCCTAAAGAGGGCAGGTACCCATTGACAGCTGGGTGAACTGGGGGACTGTACTGAAGCCAAGGCGCGCAAACGGTCCTCCATCCAACTGATAACCACACGCTGCTTAACTTCACTGGGGGGGAAAGCGAGCCCTCTGACCACTGAGCTATCCCGCCCTGGTGTAAGTGTGAGCTGGACAAAATAATAAGACAGCCTTTGGTACATCGTGTATATAAGATACCCATCCCTTTTACCCTCATATCTCTGGTGCAAATGTGAGCTGTGCAAAATTAATAAAACAGCCTTAGGTACATCGTGTTTATAAGATACCCATCCTTTTTGTCCTCATATCTCTGGTATCCTGTAAGCTAGACAAATAAAACAGCCTTCGGTACATCGTGTATATAAGATACCCATCCTTTTTTGCCCTCATATCTCTGGTGTAAGTGTGAGGTGGATAGAACAGGGATTAATTTGCAGACCACCTCAGTGACAATCTGATCCAATTTGTCACCTGTCGCCCCGCTTCGTCGTTGATGCTGCTGCTGCCGCTGCTGTACTTTAAAAAAAAACTCCAACAAAACTGGGATTGCCTTGAACCTGTTAGTGGATACATGTGTTTTCACGTATCGAGGTAGTGTAAACACTGCAGGATATACTGATTATTAATTTTTTTGAAAAATCTATTTGATCTTTCATTTCTAGAGAAATGGAATAAGCACTTATGTATATCCAGTCCCTGTATGTATGCAGTTTTGTAAATTAAGTCATCCGTTCTCACCGGCACAAATACCTTTCTCTCTGGAAAAGCGGAACAGGCTTTAACGTGTGCACACGATGTTCTTCAAGTGTTCATACACGGGGCCTGGTATATAGTCTCATCTGAAGGACTTTTAGGTTATAATTATAGTCTCATCTGAAGGACTTTTGGGGTATATAGTCTCATCTGAAGGACTTTTGGGGTATATAGTCTCATCTGAAGGACTTTTGGGGTATATAGTCTCATCTGAAGGACTTTTGGGGTATATAGTCTCATCTGAAGGACTTTTAGGTTATAATTATAGTCTCATCTGAAGGACTTTTGGGGTATATAGTCTCATCTGAAGGATGCGCGCGTGTGTGTGTGCTGTGTGTTATCTTATATATGAATGAGCAGATGACATTTACAAAACTGCATACACGTGGGGACTGGATGTAAAAGAAAAGCACATGAGTTCTTATCCCATCATCCTCGATATAAAAGAATAAAACTACAGATAAAATAAATAATGGAACATTTCAGTAACTATTCCCATGGTGATAGTGCCCTGTCAGAAGTA
>JASPKP010009061.1:0-5000 GCA_030674155.1 Stramonita haemastoma
CTCTGTTTTACTATATGTTCTCTCTCTCTCTCCCCTTTTCTCCTCTCTTCTCTCCTCTCCTCCCCTCTCCTCATCTCCCTCTCTCCCCTCTCTTTTCTCTATATATATATATATATTATATATATGTATGTGTGTGTGTGTAAGAGTTTTAGTTTTTTTAGTTTGGGTTTTGATATTATTTGCATTTATCTCTCTCTCTGTCTCTATAACCCCCCTCTAACCCCCCCCCCCCCCTCTCTCTCTCTCTCCTCTCTCTCTGTGCACACGTGTGTGTATGCATACACCCATGCCTGAACACACGCACACTCATACACGCAGGCACGCACGTGCTTGTTCAGAAGAACCTCTTTTTTCTTTTTTTTTTGGGGGAGAGAGAGAGAGGGAGAGAGAGGGGGGGAGAGAGAAAGGGAGAGAGAGAGGGAGAGAGAGGGGGGAAGAGAGAAAGGGGGGTGAGGATTTCGGACACAAACAGACATTGAAATGATTATAGCTCGAGCTCTGAAAAGGAAAAAGGAGAATTTGAAAATAAACGTATTAAATTTGATATTTCTTTTTCCTTTTTTTCTTTTTTCTTTTTGTTTGCTTATTTCTAAATATTTACCTTAGCTCCCCTTTCTCTCCTTTCTCTTTTCCTCCAAATATTTACCACCCTCCTCCTGTCCTTTGGCATATGTTCAGTTCTCTTGAAGTCGGGTACGGTCTGAACGTCACCGGTAACGTCCACAACAATGTTGAAACGTAAAATTGCATACGTTTGTCTTTTGCCACTAAAAAAAAAAGCTGACATACATAACCAGTTCATTTTTATCTGTGTAAGGATCGCCTTACCCCCCCCCCCCCCCCCCCCCCCCCCCCCCCCCCCGTGTAGGTGGGAAGGAAACTATGGCTATGATTGCTGACGTCACACTTTACACGACTTCACAAGGTGTGACCATATGCCTTCTGTCCTATTTTAGGCCTTCTAGTGATTCTGACCACTAAAAAGGAAAAATAAATAATTACCGATTTTGTTTTTAAATTTGATTCAGTTGCTGCCCAAGGGGCTTTAACTTGCGAAATGATTGAAATTAACAACAAAAATAATGACAGAAATGCAATCACATTAGAGAGAGATTACAGAGTTTCTTCCCTTCCTTTCCCTGTCCCTCTTTCCTTCTCCTTTTCCCTTTTAAAGGCATGAAAAGTGTTTGATTTGATTTATTCTTTTATTTTCGAGGATAATGGGATAAGCACTCTTGTGCTTTTTTACATCCAGTCCCTGTGTGTATGCAGTTTTGTAAATGTCATCTTCCCACCGGCACACGATGGCCTACTCTTACGAAAAGCGGAACAGGATTTAACGTGTGCGCAAGATGTTCTGCGCGCGTTCGCACACGGGACCTCGATTTAAAATCTCATCCGAAGGACTTGTGCGCGCGCGTGTGTATGGGGTGTGGTGTGTGTGTGTTGTGGTTGTGTGTGTGTGTGTGTGTGTAATATGTCCATAAAGGTCACTTCCCCTTCACCTGTATGATATATCCCGTAGTCTAGTAGACCGTTTGAGCATCACTGAAGATTTTGCAAACAGCTTCCTCCACTTCTTGCGGGTTCTCAGTATTCTCCGCAGTATATGGTTCCACTCTAGGCCAGTGCACTCTGTGCTGATGTTGTCTTCCTATCGTTTTTCTCTGCCTGCCTCTATACTTCGTCTGACGAGAAATCTTTTTTTTGAGTGGGTTGGTGGTCGAGAGGTAACGCGCCTGCCCCAGAAAACGACAAGTCCCAGTTTGATGTATGTGGTGGTCTGATCCCCGTTTGGGCCCGAAACTGTCCCCCATCCATTAGACGATGAGTGGTGATCTGGGTGCTATTCTTTTTCGGATGGGGTCTTGTGTGTTTACACAAAATTATTTAGTGTACGTAAAGAATCCACGGCAACAAGAGAGTTGTCCCTGGCAAAATTCTGTAGGAAAAATGCCACTCTGATAGGGAAACAGACACAGTTGAAGACAGTACAAGAAAAATATTAATTATGGGTGGTACTGTTCTTGTGGCGACGCGCTATCCTCGGGGAGAGCAGCCCGAATTTCAGCAAAAAATTTGCGGTAATTTAACTTTTAAGTTGTTGACATGTTAATAATATGCAAGAAATGGCTCTACAAATACAAAAAAAAAGATTGAAAATTGGACTTTTCTATGAAAAGTTATAACAAGTTAAAATGATAGACTGCAGGAAGTGACAAAATGAGAAATGGACAAGTTTGGCATTGAAATAGGGGGTTAGAATGAGGGATCAGGTATTTTAAAAAACATTTTTAAAGGCAAAAGGATACAAAATGATGACTTGATATTTCATTACAAGGTTCAACAATAATATATAAAGGGCATATATTGAAAGGGCATCACTTGTAAAGCATCAAAATCTAAGAATGACTCACTTCTGTGTTCTGTTGACATGGAAACAATCCAATATGGCCACCAAAATTAACTGTTTCAAACGCCTAAAACCTTCTTATCTGTAACAAGTAGAAGTTATCTATTTCTACAGACACATTTTACAACCTGAATTCTTTCAATTCACACAGAAAGATCTCCATAACTGTATCCAGCAATTGTTAATTCTAAAAAACATGAGTTTGGCCATTTTGGACCCGTGTCTGATGAAGAGAGAAACGTCCCAAACATCACTCACTGCACACTGACTGAGAGCATGCCCCAGCTACACAAAGGGACACCTCACCTTTCTGTCATTAATTAGCCTACAAGTTAGGAATGTCATGGAAAGAAAGAAAGAAAGAAAGAAAGAACAGGTCGGGCAGGCAGGCAGAAAAATGTGTAAAGAGAGTGAAAAAAAACCTGCAAAAAAAAAAACCCTCTAAATATGGCTGACAAGAGAGGTGACAAAAGGAAACACAACCACAAGCGATCTGTAGCTGATATCGCAACTGCACACACACACACACCACACACACACACACCACACACAACACACACACACACACCACACACACACACACACACACACTACCCTCCATTTTCCTCGAAATCAAATTGTTTGTTTTTGTCGAATTATAGTTCTTTCCAGATTTTTCTGATATCAGGACTGTGGTCAGAAGCCAGAAAGTCGGAGGGTCTCACGCTTCGGCAAGTTCTCCCACTTCAGCACCTCTGGCCACCCCAAAAATGTCACAATTCTTTAAGCAACTTCATGTACTGCATGTACAATGCTAATACCTCGAAATTAAAGAATAGATAAAAATAAATAAATAAACACACACACTCACACACCTTGTCCACCATTCCCACCTTCTTTAAATGAACAAAGAAAGAGAGATTGTAGTAATAGAAATGAGCACATTGAGATAGGCCTAGGCCTAGTGCATTAGAGAATCGCCTCCATGGTCTTACCTTCTCACAGTTCGACCAGCTACTCACAAGGGAAGTAATTCACTCAGAGAAACATGTAAATGCAGCTATCATTTTTTTCACATTCAAAGACAATTCCACTTTAAAAAAACAATAGAATTTTAAGAGAAATATGAAAAATAACTTTAAAAAACGGAGGTAAGTCTTGTTAAAAAATAATCTTTTATCATTTGTGTAAACAAATTAATTCTAATGCATGAAATAATTAAGAGCTTGTTTATTCTTGAAAGCAAAATGTATGGGATTGCACCACATCTCACCATGTTTTATAATTCTAAGCAATGAGATGTTCTATTTCTCTTCAATATATAGTAGGGAGATTAACTCTCCTGTTATTGCAAAACATTATGAAACTACATACGCCTATGGCTCTAGCACATGAGGTGTGTGTAGGTCTAGCCCTAACTCATCGGAATGGCTAGTCTAATGTGTTAGCCTAGGTGTCTACGCTATTCCTAAGTTAAGTTACAAACAAACTAGTCCTAGCCTAGACTAAAGCCTAATGTTGTCATGCAGGCTTGACCTAGGGGCTGTATCAGCCCAGGTTCAGACGAGGTTTGTAGGCGTTAGCCTCAGTCCTAGGCCTAGCGCATTTCAGAGATTTTCCAGAGGGCCCAAGTCTGAACTTCAAACAAAGGTAAAATCTCAGGGAAAAAAAGCCAATCCATTCAAAGCAACAATACACTATCAAAACCTTACACTCTTCTCATCACATCGTCAGAATAGAATTGTCACAACCAAAACATAATAACCATTGTTCACATCTTATAGGGCCTAGCTTTGAAGTCAGACCTGAGAAAGAAAGAACTTCTTTCCGTTTGTTATCTATAGAGAGAGAATGGCTATGCTAGTCAGGTCAGAGGCTTCCTCTGCTAGGCCTACAGGTAACCATGTAACCCACCACTACCTGCCACATGTGGGGAGTAAACCCAACCCATTGGAGAGGGATGGGCTCCGCCAGGTTCGATTTGCACAAGACTCACTCATAAAGACAGCTCTCTCTCTCTCTCTCTCTCTCTCTCTCTCTCTCTCTCTCTCCTCTCTCTCTCTCTCTCTCTCTCTCTCTCTCATAGTTTTGTTACATGCTTTACATTATTTTTATATTCCTATACTAACAAGTTTCAGCATTGTTTTTTGTGTTTTCTTCTTCAGAGTCCAAGCAAACTGTATACCGTTAAACATTGTACGAGTTAGGGTGAAAATGTTCGGAGTCTGATGACTTATGAACATTAAATCATTTGAAATATTGAACTCTCTCTCTCCTCTCTCTCTCTCTCTCTCTCACTCTCTCTCTCTCTCTCTCTCTCTCTCTCTCTCTTGTTTTACTATATTCTCTCTCTCTCTCTCTCTCTCTCCTCTCTCTCTCTCTCTCTCTCTCTCTCTCTCTATATATATATATATATATATATATATATATATATATATATATATATATATATATATATGTGTGTGTGTGTGTGTGTGTGTGTGTAAGAGTTTAGTTTTTTTTAGTTTGGGTTTTGATATTATTTGCATTTATCTCTCTCTCTGTCTCTATACCCCCCTCTAACCCCCCCCCCCCCTCTCTCTCTCTCTCTCTCTCTCTGTGCAAAGAT
>JASPKP010000905.1:0-2500 GCA_030674155.1 Stramonita haemastoma
AAGAAATAGAAAAGCTGAGACACACGCAATACGCATCTGCTTATTAAACTATGGCTTTAGTTATGTCCGGTTAAATCAAGGTGTTGGCAACCTAAAAGAGTTTTACTGCAGCTTTTAGACAAAGATTGATTGATTGTCATTGGCAACGATAGAATAATCATATTCAAAATATGCATAGTGATGCATAGTGATGTATAGGGATGTATAGGGATGTATAGTGATGTATAGGGACGTATAGTGATGTATAGTGATTTTACATGTATAGTGATGTATAATGATGTATAGTGATGTATAGTGATGTATAATGATGTAGGGTGATGTACATGTACAGTGATGTATAGTGATGTATAGTGATGTATAGTGATGTACAGTGATATATAGTGATGTACAGTGATGTATAGTGATGTACAGTGATGTACAGTGATGTATAGTGATGTACAGTAATGTATAGTGATGTAAAGTAATGTATAGTGATGTAAAGTAATGTATAGTGATGTATAGTCATGTATAGTGATTGTATAGTGGTGTATAGTGATGTATATTGATGTATAGCTATGTATAGTGATGTATTGTGATGTATAGTGATGTGCATGGATGTATAGTGTTGTAGAGTGATGTAGAGCGATTGTACAGTGTATAGTGATGTATAGTGATGTATGGTGATGTACAGTGTATAGTGATGTATAGTGATGTACAGTGTATAGTGATGTATAGTGGTGTATAATGATGCATAGTGATGCATAGTGCTGGATAGTGTTGGATAGTGTTGTATAGTAATGTACAGTGATGTATAGTGATGTATAGTGATGTACAGTGATGTACAGTGATGTGCAGTGATGTACAGTGATGTATAGTGATGTGCAGTAATGTACAGTGATGTATAGGGATGTATAGGGATGTACAGTGATGTACAGTGATGTATAGTGATGTGCAGTAATGTATAGGTGTACAGTGATGTACAGTGATGTACAGTGATGTATAATGATGTATAATGATGTACAGTGATGTAATAATAATAACAATACATGGAATTTGTATAGCGCTATCTCTTGTAAAGACAAATCAAAGCGCTTGCATTTGACCTACAGAGCCACAGATCATGCTGCCACCAGGCGCAAAGATCAACGACGAACAACGATGATCAACTGTTGTTGTCTTGTTGCTGCTGTACACTTTAGAGCGCAAAGCCTGGCAAGTATGTATGGAGGGCAAGCTGTTACCCATGCAGCAGACCCCCCTTCTCCACGGCACTGGAATGATCCATTGGAAGGGCATTGACCGATACGAATGGTTCCAGTACCGTTGCCATATACCTACAGCCCCGAGCCGCTCTGGGACTCCAACTCCCCGATTTTTCCTCAGGGATGGTGTCTAAACACGACACCTGTGTGCATGCTGGTTTGTTTATAATTTTGTCATCCGCTCCTACCGGCACACGATGGCCTACTCTTCCGAAAGGTGGAACGGGGTTTTAACGTGTGCGCAAGATGTTCTGCGTGCATTCGCACACGGGGCCTCGGTTTCGAGTCTCATCCGAATGACTTTGACATTCAGTTCGATTTTTTCGTCAAACTGGGAAGAAAGGGCGAGGCTGGGTTCGAACCCAGAAACTCACGATTTACATATTGGCAGGCGAACGTCTTAACCATTCTGCCACCGTCCTTCCGGTGATGTACAGTGATGTACAGTGATGTATAGTGATGTACAGTGAATGTACAGTGATGTATAGTGATGTATAGTGATGTATAGTGATGTACAGTGATGTACAGTGATGTACAGTGATGTATGTGATGTATAGTAATGTATAGTGATGTACAGTGATGTACAGTGATGTACAGTGATGTATAGTGATGTATAGTGATGTATAGTGATGTACAGTGATGTATAGTGATGTATAGAGATGAATATGTGATGTACAGTGATGCATAGTGAATGTGCACTCTATCTCACTCATCCCACCTGGGAATCACTGTGAGATTCAAATTGCACACTGGAAATGAGAAGTTTGCGTGTATGACTTTTTTTTAAGTACCTCGCCATATAGGCAGCTATACTCCAACTTCAGAGGATTTTTTCTCCTTTAAAAATTGAGAGTGCAGGTTGTTCTGTTAAGAGCTTGTCATGGCTGAAGGCAATCTCAACACAACATTGTACAACATGTCAACATCTTGGTGTAGGCCCTGGCAGTTAGCTGACATCAATAACTGATAACAGCTTTTGACCTGGGCCAGAATCGATTTATCATATGACTTTCTATGAAATGGGTTATTTTGATATATTGAGAAATAGAACTTTATGTTGGTGAAAACTGGTTTAGAAAAAAATGACAGATTTTTTTTTTCGCCTTTAAGATCTGGTGTGGTGTTACGGTTGTTGCTGCGTGGGTGACTGTAAACACGTCACTGCACACCCCTCCCGTCACGTAGACACACAAAACAAATTCTGTGACAGAATTGTGACGCTCCACCACATAATGAGTCGCATTCCATCAGAGGTCAAT
>JASPKP010000905.1:12500-17500 GCA_030674155.1 Stramonita haemastoma
CAGAAAGTTTAGTTAACAATATTACTGATTCTCCGAATTTTTGGAGCCAGTTAAAAAGTATGGGATGTGGTAATAAAATCAATGTCAAGAACTCTATAGAAACAGCTGATTGGGTAAAACATTTTAATTTTGTTTTTCAGAGTAATAAAAGTACTAGCTATAACCACTGTCATAATGATATAGACTTATTAGAGCAGTCAGACCATGAACTTAACAAGAACATTTCAGAAGAAGAGCTAAAAAGAGCGATAGATAAACTAAAATGTGGCAAGGCAAGTGGAATGGATGGCATAACTGCTGAAATGTTGAAGAATGGAGGTCAAGAGGTACACTGCTTTCTCATAAAATTATTCAATACTATTTTTGATAAAGGTATTTATCCACAAGCCTGGGCTAAAACTTATCATTGTTCCCATCTTTAAGAAGGGAGATCCAAATAACGTTGACAACTATAGGGGAATCTCTTTGTTGAGTATCCTATCAAAGTGTTTCACATCAATATTAAACTGTAGGTTGTATTCTTGGCTAGAAGATAATCAAATGATATCCGAAAATCAGGCAGGCTTCAGGAAAAAATACTCTACCACTGACCAGATTTTTAATCTGTATGCAATTGTCCAAAAGTACATGAACAAGAAAGGTCGAAAGTTATATGTTGCATTTATAGACTTCAAAAAAGCATTTGATTCTGTCAGACATGATTTACTTATCACTCACTCACTCAGTCCCATGTCCCAAAGGACGTAGGGGGGACATGAGAGAAGACGCAACAGCGATCTTTTTCCATGCTTCACGATCCTGTGTGGCTAGTAGGAGATGTTGCAGGGGTTGGGCGGTCCAGTCTTTGATGTTGTCAACCCATGATTTCTTTTGGCGGCCTCTTCTTCTCTTGCCCTCGACTGTTCCTTGCAGGATGGTTTTTGCTAGGGTGTTGTGTCTTGTGGTGTGACCAAACCACATCAGCTTTCTCCTCTTTATGGTGGAGAGCAAAGGCTCTTGGGGGCCCACACGCTTTTTGATTTCTTCTTTCACATAGTTATTGGTCTTGTGTTCTTTGTATGATATTCTGAGGAGTCTTCTGTGGCACTTGTTCTCGAATGCTTGGATTCTCCTCTCTAACTCTGCTGTCAGAGTCCATGATTCACAGCCATATAGGAGGATAGATATCACGAGGGATTTGTAAAGGTGGTATTTGGTGCAGAAGCTGATGTTGTTGCTTCTGATAATCCTCTGGAGTCTGACTAGAGCAGATGTTGCTGTTGCAATGCGAGCTTTCACTTCATTGTTTGATGTGCCATCTTTTGTTAGGATGGAGCCTTAGTATTTGAATTGGCTCACCTCTTCTAGTGTTTCTCCATTCATCTTTATTTCCGTGATGTCATTACTCGCGCTGTTGACCATGATCTTTGATTTCTCTGTACTGACCTCCATGCCGTATGCGCTCGCTCGATCTGTTAAATTGTCTGTGAGGATTTGCAGTTCTTGTTTGCTGCTGCCCATGAGGTCAATGTCATCTGCAAATCTGAGGTTGCAAAGGGGTCTTCCACCAATGGAGATGGAAGTGTGGTGGTTTTGCAGTGTCTCTGTCATGATGTTTTCGAGGAAGAGGTTGAAAAGTACAGGTGAGAGAAGGCAGCCCTGGCGAACCCCAACCGTGGTCTTGAAGAACTCGCCCATGTGATTGTTTATGAAGACTGCACTTCTTGCGTTCTCGTACAGAGCCTTGATTACTTCAATTAGGCAGCTGTCAATGTTGAAGTGCCTGAGTACTTGCCAGAGGCCGTCATGCCATACCCTGTCAAAGGCCTTTTTGAAATCTATGAAGTTATGGTACAAGTCTTTTTGGTGTTGGAGATGCTTCTCTATCAGAATTCTCAGATTGAAAATTTGTTCCATTGTGCTGCGTCTTGGTCTAAAGCCCGCTTGTTCTTCTGCCAGGAGTTTTTCCGCTTGGTTTTTCAGTCTGTTGAGGACTACCTGCAGCATGATCTTGCTAGGATGACTTATGAGACTGATGGTTCTGTAGTTCTGGCATTGCTTAAGGTTTCCTTTCTTTGGCAGGGGTATTACAAGAGACTGTGTCCATTCTTTTGGCCATTCTTTGGTGTCGTGGATCTTCTGACAAAGTTCTGTGAATCGCCTTGCTGTTTCATTCCCTCCATTTTTTATGAGTTCAGCTGGGATGTTATCGATTCCAGGGGACTTCCCCTTCTTCAATTGTTTAATAGCTGCATCTACTTCACACCTTAGTATTGGTGGGTCTTTATCTTGGTGTTCAGGGGGTTTGTCAGAAACTATGTTGGTATCTGGGCGTAGTGGGTAGTTATACAATCCCTCACAGTATTCTGTCCAGCGTTGGAGGATGGCATTGTTTTCCGTTAAAAGATTTCCTTCTTTGTCTTCTATAACAGAGGCTTTAGGCTGTGTGGTTTTCGTTAGTGCTTTCAAAGTGTCGTAAGCTGTTTTGCTGTTTCCCTTGGCCATTCCAGCTTCGATGTTGTTGCATTGTTCTTCTATCCATGCTTCTTTGGCTTCTCTCATCTTTTTCCTCACTTCTCTGTGGCTATCCATGTACTTCTTGTAAGCTTCTTGACTTGTGAACTTTTGTTTCTTAAGTTCTCTTCTTTTGTCGCAGAGGTCAAGAACCTCATTTGTCACCCAGGGTTGTTTCTTTGTTCTGCTTCTTCCTAATGTTTCTTCTGCTGCTGTCGTTAGCACTTCTTTGATGTTGTTGGCCAGTGTGTCCACATCATTGTTGATGGCTGTGAGTGCCGCGAACTTTCCTCCAATGTTGGCTTGGAAGATCTCAACCACTGTTGGGTCTTTGAGTTTTTCCAGGTCGAA
This sequence comes from Stramonita haemastoma, assembly GCA_030674155.1. Classification (NCBI taxonomy): domain Eukaryota; kingdom Metazoa; phylum Mollusca; class Gastropoda; order Neogastropoda; family Muricidae; genus Stramonita; species Stramonita haemastoma. The sequence continues at coordinate 15,345 of JASPKP010000905.1, forward strand.
TCTTATGCGTGGGCTTTTTGGCTGGTGTTTTGCTTTCAGTTTCAGCCTGATGGTGGTAAGTACAAGGTCGTGGTCACTGCCAATGTCAGCTCCTGGGAATGTTCTTGTGTTTGCCTTGTTTATGCTGGATTTGAATCTTTGGGGTGACAGAATGTAATCAATTTGATTATGAATCAGACCATTTGGTGAGTGCCAGGTTGATGTTCTGGATGGCTTGTGAGGGTGGAGTGTGTTAGCCAAAGTCAGTTTGTGCTTCTTTGCGAATTCCAGCAGCCGCTGTCCTCTGTCATTTGTTTCTCCCAGTCCAAATCGTCCTGTGGTTCCTGCCCAGGTGTCATAGGCATCAGGTCCCACCTTAGCATTCCAGTCGCCTTCCACAATAAGGATGTCTTTTTTGGGCGTTTTGGAGATGACGTTTTCAAGTTCTTCATAGAATTCTTCTATCTGGTCATCGTCGTAGTCAGATGTTGGAGCATACACTTGGATGATGGTGAGATTCTGGGGTTTTGCAGAAACTCTGATTGAGATGAGTCTGCTAGATACTGGTGTGCAGCTGATGATGCTTGACACAATCTCTTTCCTGACAATAAAGCCTACTCCATGTTGATGTAGTTTCTCTTCTCCGCTGTACCATATTTTGTGGCCGTCTTGCGTGGTTGTTTCTCCAAAGCCAATCCATCTGACTTCCGCAAGCCCTATGATGTCCCATTTATACCTCTGTAATTCATGTGTAAGTTCCTGTACTCTTCCTGCTTGGTACAGAGTCCTCACATTCCATGTGCCAATGGTTGCCCCTTTAGCTGGAAGCTTTAGAGTTTGTTCTGCCCCAGTAGCACACTTGTCGCTCCCACCCTGGAGGCTTGCAGTGGGTAGCGCGGTCGTTGTTGATCCGGGCCTCGACCGATCCGGCATGTATGTCTGTTTTGTTCTTCTCATGTCCTTTCATTTACTTATAGAGTGCATTAAAGATCAGGGAGTTAAGGGAAAGTTTCTCGCTGCAATGTCAGCTATGTATCAAACACTATCTTCATGTATACGTGCAAACTGTGAATTTTCTGAATTTTTTGAATGCCCAATTGGTGTGAGACAAGGTTGTGTGTGAAGCCCTACTCTGTTTTCTTTATTTATCAACCATTTATCTGAGACCATGGGTAAAAAAGGTAAACATGGAATACAGCTGGTACCCGATATTATGGAAATCTTTATTTTGCTTTTTGCAGATGACGTGGTTCTCTTTTCAACAACTCCTGGAGGTTTACAAAACCAACTGAATGTATTGAAATCTTGTTGTGATGATTTGCAATCAATTGTTAATACTAATAAGAGCAAAGTAATGGTTTTTAGAAAAGGAGGTTTTCTGGGGAAAAAAGAACAGTGGTTTTATGACAATCTCAAGCTAGAAGTGGTAAATAAATATTGCTATTTGGGGTTTAATTTTACAACAAAACTTAGTGCTAAGCTGGGCACAGATCACCTTGTGACCAAGGGAAAGAAAGCTGTAGTACAATTTAATAAGGTTTTTCATAGATACAAAGAAATTAGTGCCAAAGTATTTTTTAAGATATTTGATGTTAAACTACAGCCAATTTTACTATATTCATCAGAGATATGGGGGTTACATAAATTAGAGCATATAGAGAAAGTACACATGATTGCATGCAAAAGATTTTTGGGTGTACCACTGAAAACTCCAAACAAAATTATATATGGTGAGCTCGGAAGATACCCACTATACATTAACTCATATGCAAATGCTCTTAGATATTGGTTTAAGTTATTAGAAATGAATCCTAACAGACTGCCATATAATGCTTATCAAATGCTGCTTGACATGGACATTTCTGGAAAGAACTGTTGGGTTTCTAAGATTAGACAAATTCTATGTGATACAGGATTTAGTTTTGTGTGGCTTCAACAGGGAGTTGGTGACGTTAAAACATTCTTACGTATGTTTAAGCAAAGTCTAATTGATATGTTTATTCAGGAATGGTACAGTACAATTAGAGATCGAGACAGGTACGACAGCTATAGGAGCTTCAAAACAATATTTGCTAAAGAAGAATATATTTTACAGTTAGATACACACTGCTTTAGAGTACCTGTATCACAGGTGAGATGTAAGGTTTTGCCACTGAACAACAATGTACATCGATATA
>JASPKP010000905.1:25000-27500 GCA_030674155.1 Stramonita haemastoma
GGGAAAAACAAGGGGGCGGTGTGTGCCTGTACGTGAATGCAAGTAGTGTGTGTGTGAAAGCAATGTCAAGGTGAGAAGGCAAGGGTGTACAAAAGACTCTTCATCAGTGTTACAGATCGGGGGTCTAGGTGGTCACGCCCCTTGCCTAGAAAGCAAAAAGTCCGGGTCGGAGTGTGCGGTGGTTCGTACCCCGTCCGGGCCCAAAACTTTTCCCCCATCCATTAGACCCTGATTGGTGGTCTGGGCGCTACTCTTTCGGATGAGACGATAAACCGAGGCCCCGTGTGTTACACATCACTATTTAGCGCACGTAAAAGAACCCACGGCAGCAAGGGGGTTGACCCTGGCAAAATTCTGTAGAAAAAAGCCACTCTGATAGGGAAACAATTACAGTTGCATGCAGGAAAAAGAAAAAAAAATGGGTAGGCGCTGCACTTGTGGCGACGCGCTCTCCCCGGGGAGAGCAGCCCGAATTTCACGCAGAGAAATCTGCTGTGACATAAAGTGGCACAAAACACATTGAAGTCACCGGTTTTTGCAGGAAAACAAATTCTTGACAAATATTTTGGAAATTTTTCTATGCATAGAAATGTTTCTCTTCCGTTCCATGGTAAGTTAGATCACATCACAGTGTACCTCATGGTGTGGTGTGTGTGGTGTGTGTGGTGTGGTGTGGTGTGGTGGGGTGTAGTCTGGTGTGGTGTGGTGTTGTGTAGTGCGGTGTGGTGTGTGTAGTGTGGTGTGGTGTGTGTGGTGTGTAGTGTGGTGTGGTGTGGTGTCCGTTGTGGGGTGTGTGGTGTGGTGTGGTGTGGTGGTGTTCTGTTGTATGGTATGTGGTGGTGGTGTAGTGTGTTGTAGTGTGATGTGGTGTGGTGTCTTGTGGTGTGATGTGGTATGGTGTGTGTGGTGTGATGTGGTATGGTGTGTGTGGTGTGGTGTATTCTGGTGTGGTGTGGTGTGGTGTGGTGTAGTGTGGTGTGTGGTGTGGTGTGGTGTGGCGTGTGTAGTGCGGTGTGGTGTGTGGTGTGTAGTGGTGTGTAATGTGGTGTGGTGTGTGTGGTGTGGTGTGGTGTGTGTGGTGCGGTGTGGTGTGGTGAAGTGTGGTGTGGTGTGGTTAAGTGTGGTGTGGTGTGATGTGGTCTGGTATGGTCTGGTGTTGTGTGTGGTGTGTGTGTGGTGTGTGTGTGGTGTGTGCGGTGTGGTGTGTGCGGTGTGGTGTGTGTGGTGTGGTGTGGTATGTTGTGCGGTGTGTGTGGTGTGGTATGTGGTGCGGTGTTGTGTGGTGTGGTGTGGTGTGATGTGGTCTGGTGTGGTCTGGTGTGTGTGTGGTGTGTGCGGTGTGGTGTGTGTGGTGTGGTGTGGTGTGATGTAGTCTGGTGTAGTGTGGGGTGGTGTGTTGGAGTGTGGTGTGGTGGGGTATGGTGTGGTGTGGTGTGTTGTGTTGTGGTATGGTGTGTGTGGTGTGGTGTGGTGTGGTATGTGTGGTGTAGTGTGGTGTGGTGTGTTGTTGTGCGGCGTGTGTGGTGTGTGTGGTGTGGTGTGGTGTGGTATGTGTAGTGTGGTGTGGTGTGTGTGGTGTGGTGTGTGTGGTGTGGTGTGTTGTTGTGCGGCGTGTGTGGTGTGTGTGGTGTGGTGTGGTACGGCGTGTGTGGTGTGTGTGTGTGGTGTGGTGTAGTGTGTGTGGTGTAGTTTGTGTTGTGTGGTGTGGTGTGTTGTGTGGTGTGGTGTAGTATGTGTGTAGTGTGGTGTGGTGTAGTGTGTGTGTAGTGTGGTGTGGTGTGTGTGGTGTAGCGTGTGTGTGGTGTGGTGTGGTATGGTATGTGGTGTGATGTAATCTGGTGTGGTGTGGTGTGATGTGGAAGGTAATGTTCTGTACTTAAGTATTGTGCAATTCGCTGAAATATATTTAGTACGCACGCGTATGTTTTTATGATTTTGTCTGTCTGTTTATCTATCTATCTATCTATCTATCTATCTATCTATCTATCTATCTATCTATCTATCTATCTATCTATCTATTTATCTATCTTTTTTCTGTCTTTCTTTCTTTCTTTCTATCAATCTATCTGCTTGTCTATCTATCTATCTATCTATCTATCTATCTATCTATCTATCTATCTATCTATCTATCTATCTATCTACCTTTCTATCAGTCTATCTACCTGTTTGTGAATCTTTCTTTCTATCAATCGTTCTATGAATCAGTTTATCTGTCAATCTTCTATAAATCTGTCTATCTATCTACCTGTTTCTTTACATTTCTATCAATTATCTATCTATCTATCTATTTATCTATCTATCTATCTATCTATCTATCTATCTATCTATCTTTCTATCTTTCTATCTTTCTATCTTTCTATCTATCTCTCTTTCTATCTTTCTATCTATCTATCTATCTATCTATCTATCTATCTATCTATCTATCTATCTATCTATCTATCTGTCTGTCTGTCTGTCTTTCTGTCTGTCTTATCTATCTGTCTCTCTGCCTGCCTATCTA
>JASPKP010009062.1:0-10807 GCA_030674155.1 Stramonita haemastoma
GACAATGTAATAGCGCAGTTAAAAAACAAACAAACAAACAAACAAAAAACAACTAGTCTATATTACATCCCCAACCTCAATTAACTGATTTTGATAAAGCACTAAAAACTAAACTTAAAAGTTAAATCTAGTCGTTTTCAGATATCATTCAAAATATGTTCATGTATTTATCTTATAACAAGCGACTGAAAATCATCAGCACACAGAACACATTCTTAAACTGTACACAGACACAAAAGTTATGCTATGATTATTTCTGAGCAGCAGCACAAAATATAAACTGATGTTGTCACTTGTGTGATAACTTCTGAAACTATCCATGGAAAAAAAACCAGTCAGACAGTTTTGAAAATCCATTTTAAACATAAACAGAAATTGTGTCTTACTCTTAGTTTTAAATGTAGTACTCAGGTAGTCATGAATACAAAATGTCCTACAAATATGTTACATGTGTAATACTACTGCTCTGTCAGAAGCTTGGCTTTATTATACCCAAGTATGCTCATGCCACAAGTGACCATTATAATCACAGATTAGTGAGATTACACTACAGGCAATGGCTATCCACAACGGCATCAAATGTCAAGAAAGACAAAATTATAAAATTAGTACACAGCATGCTGCTTAAACTCACCCCACCCAGGTGTAAAAAGGGTACCAACCTTGTGTTGGGGGTTAACCCTGTGATAGACCGGCATCCTATCCAGGGGGGAGTCTATGACTCTCAGTCGCTTAACACCACAGAAACCGGGTTAAGCACCGGCCTGATGAGCCTTAGGCTCGGGATAGACTTTAACTTTAACTTTAAAATGCTTAAGTCTTATTCTGCGATGATGAAAGGCACTGTTGGATTTTCTTATAATACTAATAGTAAAAGTCTACAGTTAGTAGCTCTAGGTATTAAACGGTTTGATCAGTCATCACAGATTTTTGTTTTTGTTTAAATGAAATAGGTTCCTATATAAAATATATCAGTAAATGTACTAGACAGTCAAGATGGACTTCAAAGCAATTTATTATTTAGACAATGGAAATGAACCCTGGACAATATCATCAGTCCAGATAAATTGCACTTAATTATAAAAAAAATTTTAATTGTAAAATTTTACATACTGGGTTTATATAAGCGGGGTCAAAGTTCAGGTATGGAGACATAATGGAACCAGCATGTCCGGCTGTCACTGAAACAAAGCAGAAATCATCAATTAATTTACTTTGAATGATAAAGCTGATGAAATGATTTGTTGATTGAATAGTGGAGAAAGTAGAATGTAACACTAATACAGTCAGAGGCAGAGCGAGAGTAAGAGAAAGTATTCAATATTATGTGAAAAAAAATGAGGTAAAGAAAACCAGGAATTGAGGAAGGGGGAGGGAGAAATTGGCAAGAGGGGAGGGGATTGAGAGAGAGAAGAGAGAGAGAGAGAGAGAGAGAGAGAGAAGAGAGAGAGAGAGAGAGAGAGAGAGAGAGAGAGAGAGAGAAGAGAGCACATGACACTGACACTGACAACTGACACAGTTTTATTGTCCATACAGCATTACAGCCCTGTAGACAAGGGGGAATAACAAGTTCAGATGAATTCGTGTAACATAATAACATTTTTCAAATTTTCCTCTCACTTCGCACTTACATACTACTGCACATTCTAATTGCCACGCAGGTGACACACACACACACACACACACACACACACACACACACACACACACACACACACACACACACACGCACACACGCACAACACACACACACACACACACTCTCTCTCTCTCTCTCTCTCTCCCTCCCTCCCCCCCCCCCCCCCCCCCCCCACTAACAGAATCAATAAAGGACCATCTAAGGACTAGTTACTCTGTTCCGTTATCTTTTTCCTAATATTCATTGCTTCTCCAATGAATTTAGCTAGACTTTCTATTTTCTCTTCACTGCTGACAGATAGAATATTTGCAACAGAATCATTTGCAACAGAATTCATATCAGCAATGCCTTTAAACACACTTAGCGCCTCACAGTTTCTGCGTTTATCAGAATAGGCCATACAATCGAAAAGAAAGTGAAATTCGTCTTCTGTGGCATTTCGGCATGAAGGGCATATATTATCGTTAGAGTTATCTTCACTTAAAAACCAATACTTACAATTTTTAAGGCCACTGACTCTTAGCCGAAATCTACTGAGACTGATCTTGTACCATTTGTTGGTTATAAAAGACAGATATCTTTCTGTTTGAAAGACACTTTTGAAGGAACTATACCACATATATTTGTCATTATTTTCTAAATCCGAATGCCAGTTCTGTTTGTAGCATGAAATAAGTCTATCTTTAAATTCATTAATGAAACTATATTCACATCCTACGTCTCTACTCAGCCACACAATACCAAATCCATTCACACATAAAGTTTTCTGTACATTTGACACCCAATTGAGTCGACCAGATTCATGTTGTAAGATTAGCATTTCATAAGCCTGTCTACATATTCTAGAAGCTGGTTGTTTAAGAAGTTTTAACCAGTATTTAATGCTTTTTATATATGTCCTTATGTATAACGGATATCTACCACTTTTCCCGTAAACTAGATGGTTTGATGCATGTAAAGGAACAGATAGAAATCTCTTTATAGCAAATGTGTGAACTTTTTCAATTCGCTTGCCTTCTTCATACAATCCCCAAACCTCAGATGCATACGTTAATATTGGTTCTATCTGAGTATCAAACATCTTCCAAAACAGTTTTAGATCTGTGGTATTCAGTTTTTTCATAGATTTCTGTATTTCCATAACTCCTCTTTTTCCTCTGTTACAAACATCTACCAAGGCACTATTAATGCTCAGCTTTGTTGTGAAACCCATCCCCAAATATTTATATGAATTGGTAACCTTAATTTCTTCATTCCCATACATCCACTTTTCCCTAGAACCTAAGTACCCTCCCTTTCTAAACACCATTACATTAGTCTTTTCAAGATTGACAACCAAGCATAATCTATCTGCTTCTCTCTTAAGTCTGTTCAACTGATTTTGGAGACCAATAGCAGATTCAGATAATAAGATAACATCATCAGCAAACAATAATAGAAATATTTCAACAGTATCAGTCATTAGTTGAATGCCATGCTTTCCTGCTCTGGATACTTCAAGAGCCAATTCATTTATAAATAGAGAGAACAATAGGGACTGAGTAAACAACCTTGTTTTACTCCTTTTGGACAAGCAAAATAATCTGAATAATTACTCTTATCACGCACACATGCCAAAACAGAGTTATAAACACTTCGTACCGCCTTATACAATTTTCCACATACACCACATTTCCTCAATACTTCCCACAAATTGTTTCTATTGACTGAGTCAAACGCCTTTCTAAAATCTACAAAGGCAACATAAAGTTTAGTGTGTCGTTGCAAGAATTTTTGAACAATGGCAAAAAGCGTAAAAATATGGTCAACTGTAGAATAGCCTGCTCTAAAGCCTGCTTGTTGTTCAATTATTTTATCTTCTTCCATAGCCCATCTAGAAAGCCTTTTGGTTAAAATATCTGTGTATATCTTGCTAACCACACTAGTTAAAGCTATTCCACGATAATTACCTGGTTGGTCTATATCCCCTTTCTTATAGATGGGTACAATCATAGATTTTGACCATTCCACAGGAAAAAGGCCAAAATCAAAGAGTTTATTGAAATAGGCAACAAGAAAATCAATGACCTCATTACCAGCATGTTTCAACATTTCGCTGACAATCTTGTCAGGACCTGCAGAAGAGAGAGAGAGAGAGAGAGAGAGAGAGAGAGAGAGAGAGAGAGAGAGAGAGAGAGAGAGAGAGAAGAGAGAGAGAGAGAGAGAGAGAGAGGGCGTGTCGCACACACACAGACACACCACACATTTATGGATTCAGAGAGGAAGAAAGATAAACTGAGATAAAATCATAAAGACAAAGAAAATTCAGGAGGCAGACATGAGACTGTCAATGAAAAGAGAGGGGGATACTAGTAGTAGTAGTAGTACTAGTGTAGGAGGAGGAGGAGGACTCTCTCTCTCTCTCTCTCTCTCTCTCTCTCTCTCTCTCTCTCTCTCTCTCTCTCTCTCTACTAGGAGTAGGAGTCTCTCTCTACTAGGCCTAGTAGCGAGAGAGAGAGAGAGTCAAGTCAAATTCTTTTATTTCGAGGATGATGAAGATAACTCTCTCTCTCTCCTCTCTCTCTCTCCTCTCTCTCTCTCTCTCCTCTCTCTCTCTCTCTCTCTCTCTTCCTCTCTCTCTCTCTTCTCTCTCTCTCTCTCACACACACACACACACACACACACACACACACACACATACACCAGAAGAGAGAGAGAGAGAGAGAGAGAGAGAGAGAGAGAGAGAGAGAGAGAAGAGAGAGAGAGAGAGCAGAATAAAATACTGAATTATGTGAATAGGCTACAGTTCAAACGATTGAAGGTCAAAGACCGTACAACTGCACAAAAAATATACGTTCACTTACCTGGAACATTCATTGAAGGATCAGCAGAAGAGTACGGTGAAAATATACCTTTGGGCTTATTCTGTTCTTCCATTTTAGAAACAGTACGTTTTTTATTACACAGAAAAGAAAACTAGAGAAGTATAAGTTCCCCTGACTCACATGGAACAAATTATTTCAGCAGACGGAAGTTGCGTAAGGGCAGAAAAGGTGGATTGGATTTGTCACTAGGCTATAAATAAAACACATTTTTAATAAACCGAGACAAAACCCTAATTTTTTTCTAATATCAATCTAGAGTACGTTTTTTCATACTTTTCCATTGATTAGGCTAATTCAATCCTTAAGGAGTGGTGAGACACTCCGAAAGTGACGTGGCTTAAAAATCCAAGTCCAAATCAAAACCAATGAAAGGCTTAGGTCAAGGGCAAAATGGCCCTTGGCCTAAATATACAGGCTAACAGGCTGGCCGAAGTCAAGCACTTTGCACCATCTAATTCTTTGCAATTCTAGCGTTGTGTGTGTGTGTGTGTGTGTGTGTGTGTGTGTGTGTGTGTGTGCGTGCGTGCGTGCGTGCGTGCGTGTGTGTGTGTGTGCAAATTCTCATACATCATTCCACGCACACCAGCATGTGCACATGCACCTGTTGTGATAAAACGTTGACTTTTGTTGATTTGATTTGTTGGGTTCGAATCCCGTTCAAGGGAATCCCCCCCCCCCCCTCCCCCTCTGCAGTTAACATCGGTGCTGATTCCACTCCCTCTAAAAGTCCTGCGGATGAGAATTTTTTAAACCGAGGTCCTGAATGCGAACAGCCGCAAAACATCTTGTGCACACTTTAAAACCTATCCCTCTTTTCTGAAGAGTAGGCCATTGTGTGCTGGTGAGAATTGATGACAAAATTTACAAAGCCGCATGCACCAAGGAGCGGAACTAAATATTTAAAAAAAAAAAAAAAAACAACAACCCAACAACAACAATACCACGAGGCTTGTTCCATTATCCTCGAAATAAAAGAATAAAGTAAAAATAGATAATGTCCCGGCAGAGGTTTTCGATTTAAGGATACTATGGCCTGAGACCACGGGTAGGCCTATCCGATATTTGTATTCATAGATCAGTGCCTAGAGCCCCGAGGATCACCAATGGTGAGATTTTGAAGTGACCCTTCAGTCCAGTGAACAAGATCGTCAGAGCTTTAAAAAAATCAAATTCCTTTGCAAGACAGTTACTGCCAGAGTCAATTGTTGTGCCATCAGCAAATAGTTCACAGTTCGTATTTGATGTGGAGAGAAATGTCATTTATGTGTAATGAAAAGAGAATTGGACATAATATGGATCCGATAGGTATTCCATAATTGATGGATCGTGTGAATGTGCTTATAGAGACACATTGTTGTCTGGGGCTTTTGTTATTTGGTGGGTTTTTTTGTTGTTGTTGTTGGTTTGTTGGTGTTGTGTTGTTGTTGTTGTTGTTGTTGTTTTTGGGGGGTTGGGGGGGGGGTATTTTTGTTTTTTGTTCCTTAGCTAGAGCTCCAAGGTTCACCAATAGTAAAATATTGCGCATGCCACCGTTTTTGCTCACCATGAAGGTATTCCGACTTTGGGGGTGCTGTCTGTTTGTGAGATAGGAATTGAGTAGATTAGAGTATTTGTTGAAAAAAACAAGCATATAACTTGACCTTTCTAGGGAGAAGCTTATGGTCGATCGTATCAAAAGCGTTTATCAAATCTACAATTAATTTTTGAAAAGCCAATTGTCTACGAAACTTATTAATGCTGTATAACAAGCATGATTGTGTTTAAACTTGAGATTGATTCAGGTGAAGGAAGTAGTATCTATATGACAGACTAAGTGCTTACTTTACTTGTGTTTTGAAAGGGTAAATATAACAGAGATTGGTCTTTAGTTGAGGAATCTTAATGGTCACAAGACTTGTAGATAAGACAGACAGACAAACAGAGAGGCGTACAGACAGGCAGTAAACAGAAACATACATGAAAGCGCAAATCTACCACCAAAAGTAAGCCTTTGCTTAAAAGCCCTTACGGTAAAACATTCGGGGCAAGCTGAACAGAACCTGAAACCTGAACTCGTGAATGATGATGCTTCACACGTGCAATTCATGTCTCTGCTGAGGCAGTTCAGGTCAGTTTTTTTTTTCCCTTGTCCTGTCAAACGGCCAGATACCTACATGCAGTGAAGACAATTTTCGCTGGTGGGAAAGAAAGAACCAGAGGGCTTGAACATCAATGTGGCCTTCTGTAAAGATTTCTCTGAAGAACAGAACCGGTGAGTATTTTGTTGTGTGTGTTAAAAGCAGCTATCTAATAATTAGGCCATATGGTTCCTTTTTGTTTAAAAATGTTCAAAAGCCTTCCGTATATTTTTTAGGGAAATTCTACCAACAAATTTTTTGCTTGAGTGCAGGGGGTGTTTTGGTAGGTTTACAAGCAGGAACTTGTTTTAGAGTCGGGTTTAATGGTGTCACAGTGCAATGATGATTTATTGGTGTCAGAAACTGCACGGCTTAGAGGTGTAACGAACCAACAGCGCAAAGTAGTGTCACAAATCTGCATCCTTAAAAAACAAAACAACCTCCCCCCAAGAAAACAACAACAACAACAACAAAAAACATTGAGCCATAACTTTTCGCATATCTTTTTACCATGTCATAAGGCCTTTGGTGCAAGCTTAAGGTCTTTAGAAAACATTTAAAACAAAAACAAACAAACAAAAAACCCCACAGAAATTGTGTATATTTTGTGTTCGCCATAGTTATTTGAAATGCTAAAAATGGAAATGATTTCGAGCTGCTCCCCATCCTATGCTGTAATTTTTAAACATCTTGTTACTAAGGAAGAACCTTAAAATAAAATAAAAAAACCCGACAAACTAAAACATTTATATTATCTTAAATAGTCCCCATAACAAATGATGGACAGGCATCTTTACACAGAGGGATGCAAGTGGACATCTTGCCCCCAAATGCATGTTCATGCATTTCCTTTACGTAGTTTTTGCAGAGCAGTTTTCATAACGCCAGGAAACTGACCATAACCCCACATGGATGGAGGCGTTCTTTCCTGTAGTCTTGATTTGGGAAATTTAGCATCTTTATTTGTACGTATTTGCTCTTCTGTGAGCGTGACAGATTACACATTTAATGACACTCTTGTCGTCGAAATCTTAGTTAGTGAACATCGCCAGAACACGACAAGTTAGAGTGAACAAAAAATAATAATTAACACTTTCTACCCCGGTACGGATTAATCCGTACCACGCGATCATCTCCCCTGGACGGGTACGGATTAATCCGTACCACAGCAGGTACTTTCACTTTCGCCCTCCCATTCTGTTCTATTCTCACATGGTCGTTTTAGCTTGTTGGCTTTAGCTGCCACGTTGGTCGCACATCGTTCACAGTTAATTTGCATATAAATTGAGCGTGTTTTTGTTGTGTTTATTGTTGTTTTACGTGTCATATGCTTGTAGTATGGCTTTGGTACATCATACTTTCACTGCTGACGAAGTAACAGAAGTTTTAAACGAGTTATTACGTTGCCGATAAAGATCGTGTTTTGGATAGAGATCGTGAGAGCTTTGAGTCTCGTGATACTCACTGTGTGCCGCGAGGAGCGAGATAGGCCAGCTAAAAGGGGTGGGAAGGGGGGGGGGGGGGGGGTGACTGGGGAGGGGCGTGGCCTTGGTACTGTGAGTACCGCTACGATAAACACCAACTGTTTACATGAAAATGAACTACAAGCCACCTGGTGAAGTGCAAACATTCTGTACATATGAATAAAGTAGTGTAGAAAAGTTCAGGAACTTTCTTGGACTAGGGAAAAAATGTTATCTGTATATTCCATGATCGTTATTGTGACAGTGTCGTGTCTACAGTTCAGTGGTTCCCTTTGATTATATTACATTTGATGGATGCTGGAAGAAAACTTGTATAGTACCTATGTTTTGTCCCTGTTTATTTGAGATTCTTGTATAGTTTTGTTGTTGTTGTGTTGTATTTGTTGCATACATTGTGTAAAAATCGTAAGCCCATCAGTGGGATCACCACTTAAAATCAGAGCAATTACGTAATTTGACACCATAATTAACATACTCTTTTTAATGCAATATAAATTTTTATGCACGCATATAATGGGCAGTCATTTACCCACACAATGCCATAGTTTCATAAGAAATGGGCTTCAAACAAAAAAGATATGAGGATTTTACTATGATGACCCAGTGCACACTGCACTCAGCTGCTGCAGGGCTGGTCCACAGAGACTGCAGTGCAGCTGCACCCTTGGGGTACAAAGTGTTAAGGTATCTATATTTTTTTGTAAACACAAACTGCTTCGATTGCTTGAAAGTACATTGTGTTGTGTTCGTTTTTTTTTTTGTTTTTTTTTTTGTTTTTGTTTTTTTTTTTGGGGGGGGGGGGGGAAAGGGAGGGAGGGATTTGGATAAATAAATGAATTGCACAAGTAAATGAATGGATAAGTTTCGAAGTAAACAGAAGTTTTAAATAAAAACCCGAAATGAAAAAACAGACTGTTCTGCAAAAGATTTGTCTTGACATGAAAAGTAGACCAGACTGAAAGCTCCTATCAATGATGCTAGCAAAAGTTAGTGTTACGTCAATTTATTTTTATATCCATTACTGAGCGTAGTTTACAACACCCCCCACCCCTCAAAAGCCCCCCCCCCCAAAAAAAAAAAAAAAAAAAAAAAAAAAAGAAGAAAAAACCAACGAACAACACAAACGATTAAATAAAACAAAAAACACTAAAAAAAAAAAAAACGTAAGAAATTTTGAAAAGAAAATCCCTTTCCAAATATCACTTTATATTCGGTACCCGCATGCATGCAGTTTTGTAGAGGTAATTTTCCAACCATCACACAATAGCCTAATGTGGAACGGGTTTTAACGTGCACAAACATGTTACTTTTTATTTTAAAAACCTGGTTGTTGCTGAGAACAACAAAAAAGCATGCACACAGGTGTCGTGTTTAGACATCATCCCTGAGGAAAAATCAGGGAGTTGGGATCCCCAGGGCGGTTCGGGGCTGTAGGCCTATACGGCAACGTTCTGGTCTCCTGCGACGGCACTGGAACCATTCCTATCGGCAATTGCCTTTCTAATAGATCATTCCAGCAACGTGGAAGGGGGGAGGGGGAGGGTCAGCTGCATGAGTTAACAGCTTGCCCTTCGTAGAGCCTACTTACTTACCCAGCCTTTGAGGTTGTATTAGAGTGCTGGTCTGAAATTTTTCTTGGATTTTTACAAATTTTTTAAAGTATGAAAAAATGCACTGTGCACTTGTTTGGGGGATTGAGGACATAGAACAATACCAGGTAGTCACGAGAAAGTTAGAAATGATCACCAGATGGGGATTGCTTGTGTTCCTACAGCGTTGACCCCGTGCATGCTTATTCTCTTAGGAAGCTAGCAGTCGACACAGGGTTGAGGGGGGGGGGGGGGGGTACAGTGTTTGCTGAAAAATTACAAAAATATTCAAACCTACCAAATATGTGCAAAATCACATGAGTTTTGAGTCAGAGCCTAGTCTTTCACAAAAGTGATTATTTCTGTGGATGCCTTTGTACGTGCGGTATGATAACAAGTCACATGCCTATGGAAAAAGAGGAAAAGTGTTTTCCTAAAGGTGGTGTGTAGCCTAGCCGATACACAATGGCACGTGGGTGAGCGCCTTTGAAAATGGCTTCGGAATGAAACGAGTCGCAATGTATTTGCAGAGTTTAAGATGTATTTGCCCATGCAAACATAGAAGTTGTGGGAGAAACCCTTGGAGAGATGCTCAACTCAATGAACTGATGCTTATTGGGGATCTTAGACTTAATGCAGGCCCGAACTGACAGACCTGGAAACACTCACTTGGGTTGCAGGGTTGCTGCAAGCCCCAGTCGATATATTCCTCTTGAATGTCAAAGTTCACTGATTTTTGGCGAAGATGTTTTTAAAAATCATCAGCTTTTGTATTTTTTGGTCAAATCGATAGCTATGAAGTGAAAACATGCCTGTTGAGCATGTGCGTTTACGTGCCAAACGAAGGCCCACTGGCAGTAAGCCCACATTGTTTTTGATCTTTTATTATTATTTTTATTTTAAAATTCTTCTTTGCATTGATTTAAAATGAGATTTTATGTAATAGGATAGCAGTTTTTGTTCACAAACTGTGTGTTGAAGCAAAATGTGTGTGTGTGTGTGTGTGTGTGTGTGTGTGTGTGTGTGTGTGTGTGTGTGTGTGTGTGTGTGTGTGTGTGTGTGCATTCTGCTTTGCTGTGAAGGAAACGTTTTTTTTGCCTACCTCTGCCCTTTT